>APFE031723760.1:418049-457310 GCA_000404065.3 Pinus taeda
GAGAACCACTGCAGATAAAATCTTAAGGGCGGGATTCTACTGGCCAACTTTATTCTGTGATGTCAAGAGATTTGGGACCTATTGTCACAAGTGTCAAATTTTTGAAGGGAAAATAAAACTTCTACCACTACCCCTTAAACCAATCACTACTGAAGTACCTTTTCAACAATGGGGTTTAGACTTCATTGGTGAAATTCACCCACCCTCCTCTGCCCAACATAAGTGGATTCTCACATCCACAGACTATTTCACAAAATGGATAGAGGCCATACCTTCAAGGCAAGCCACAAATACTATCATCATTAACTTCATTGAAGCCAACATTCGGTCTAGATTTGGATGCCCAACCAAGTTCATTAATGATAATGTAGCAGCTTTTAAATCCAAACGAATGATAGAATTCTGCAATAAGTATCACATGACACTAGGTCATTCTACAGCCTACTACCCTCAAGGAAATGGACTGGTAGAATTTCAAACAAAAGCTTGGTGAACATTATTAATAAGTTACTGGAAGATAATATGAAAACATGGAACAAGAAATTAGTCAAAGCCTTATGGGCTGACAGACTGACTACCAGGAAGACAATTGGTACATCTCCCTATCAGCTAGTTTATGGCATGGAAGTTGTTTTTCCATCTTCTTTGGGAGTACCAGTGATGAAGATGCTCCAAGAACTGCAATTTGAACCAAATGATATCCAAAGGAGAATTAACCAGACTATTCATCTCCAGCAAACCAGAGAAGAGGTCTACATCAGATCTCAAGTTGTGTAGGAAAAGATCAAAAAGGTTTTGATAGAAGGACCAAGGCAGATGATTTCTACTTAGGTGATAAAGTACTCAAGTGGAACTCATGAAGAAAAGATAAGGGTAAGCATGGGAAATTTGATTTCCTATGGAAGGACCCCTATGTCATTTATGCTTACAAAGGGAACAATGATTTCTTCCTTAAAGGACTAGATGGTACTGAAGAAGGAGGAGGACCAGTGAATGGCCGAATGCTCAAACATTACATAGAACCTAGTTACTAATTGTTATTTCCCATGTGTGTATATTCTATTTTGAAAAAGTCTAGTTTGGTTTGGATGGTAAACCTTTAGAGTTGAAGCCCAGAGAAAAAGCCCTAAGCTTTTAAGGATTTATTATCATAAGCATGAATAATGCAAGTTGAAAGGTGAAAAATCACAAGGTAACTGAAGTCAAAATTCCAAGGCTACTGATCTCAAAGTTCTTGACATATCACAAGGAGATGCCATCCCCAAGTGGAACCACTATTAGGTTCCTATACCAATAGGAGTCATAATTTTGAATGGTTAAGGTTAAGCCTTGTAATATGTACATACCTTTGCTTTTTGCATATGTTTTCCATATTGAAAAATAAGAAATGAAAAGAGGGTGTGTCCTAAAACAAAAATTAAAGGACAAAAGGAATAAGAAAAAGGTCCAAAAGAAGTGAAAAATACGAACCCCAAAAAACAAAAAGAGACCATGAAAGTATGCAATTCTAAATGCCACTATTATTTACTTTATCCAAAATAATGATTGTGTGTAGCTTGTGATTCATTCCACAATCCAGGGTAATCAAACTATTTAATCTTGATTATGCCATGCTTTAAATTTCATGTTGATAGTTAGAGAATAAAATATGACCAAACTGTTTAATCTTGGCAGATCATTAGATTAGGTAGAGTAAAAGAAAAGGAGCTCATCAATTTAATTTGAGCCCTTGGATGATATAGTGATAGAATTAAATAGTTTTCTTTGTGAAAAGAAAAGAAAATGTTTTGATAAGGGTTTTCTAGTCTAAATGCACCCTAATAAAGTGAAGAAAAAATGGTAGGACAAGTAGATGGGTAAGTACAAGAAAGGTTATAGAAATATGATGATACGGAAAAAAACATATTTATCATCTCTCATCATAGGTTTCAAATGTAAATGGTCAATCAAGCATGAAGATGGATTTCAAGGTCAATTGATTAACTTCCCCCATTCATTTTACCTATTTACTTAAATAATTTCCCATAATAAAGTTCTAAGTACTGAAAAACTCAAGTCAAAGGGGCTTAGAGCATTTCTCTGACTTTTGGAGGGACCGGATCCTCGACTCAATGACTTATGGATACCAAGTACCAAATTCCCCTCATAAAACTTCATCCCCCCTTCATTTCATTCCTTTCCCTAATAAAACCCCTTTTCCTAAGGTTAAAACATTATTTGCCTAAGGAAAGTAATCACCCCATGTAAATTCCCCTTTCATATAAAAAACCCACAAAAACACTTTAGCCTAAGTTATAATGCATATATGCAAAAAACAAACAAATCACAGAAAATATATTAGGCTTAGCGTTATTCATTTCCGATGTTTTTCATATTAACTTCTAACTATTATATATTAATTCCCATTAATAACCCTAATCCTGTATATATTAATTTCCTATATAAACTTATCCTTATACCCTAGTTTAAATATAAACTATAAGATACATCAAACCCGAAAAAAACCCACTAACTAATCGATCTGTGATTAAGTTAGGCAAAACCCTAATTAAGCCCTCCGCTAACAACCTCGATGTCCTAATCCTTCCTTAATCCACCATTAATCCCAATTCCACCATATTTAAAGTGCCCTCTGGCCCCCTCATTACCTCCACGCGCAATCATGCCCCGACCATCGTCTGATATGAAGGCCTAGATCCAACACCCCAGAAACCATTTCGGGCAGGATCGTCTGCTGGACGATACACACCCAAAAGAGTTTTTTTCCACGAGATTGCCTTGGCAATGTGTCATTTACTGAATGGAATCGGTTGGCCCCTCTGAAATACCACCCGACGCCCATAAGCGGTGCGAAATTAACCGCTTATCGCCTCCCCGCTACGCAAAAAATCAGTCACTATTGACCCGTACCTGCCAAAAAACAATTTTTCCATATAAAAGCCAAAAAGCCCCAAAAAATGTCTTTTTTGCTGAATTTTCACCTGCAAGCTTCTATACGCATGCACAACACCTGCAAAACATCAAGCCATCAACCCACATGCAAATTTCGCTCCAGAGAATGCCACAGACCACCCAATCAACCGTGCAACCTCCATAAGCACCCTTCGACCAATTGCAGCTACCAATTACCCTGCTTAGAGCCAATTTGCCTCAGTTTCATGTATTTAAACCTGAATTCACCAAGTTCCCTGACAATTTCAAGTTAGACTAGTCATTGAGTATTTTGTTAAACTTAAAACTTAATTGAAATTACTCCAATAGACTCCATACTACACCTTGTTGAATACTCAAACCCTGAAACTACCAAACTACCTCTAAAAACCCCAATTCAACCTTGAGAAAGCCTAATTCGAATCCACAAGAATTGAATTATGGCTGCCCCTACTACATTGAACGCCAAGCTTGTGTTCACACCTCATCTGAACCTAGACTACCTTCCCCTATCTGATAGAGATTTCCAGATAAAGGACACGGTCACCAACGATCTAATGATTAAAATATATTGCCTTATGAGAGACACCCACCTTAACCATGCTGATGAAATTAGATTGTGGGAATCTAACTTACCCAAGTATGTTTTCCCACAAGTCCATTGTTTTCCTAATATCATTCACCAATGCAAAATTCAATACATTCCCAGCACCAGGGCTATTATGTCTCCTCATGAGGGAATCCTTTTCAAAATCAATGCCGCGTCCCTCAACCAGATGCTGCAGCTGCAACCAAGCAAGAACTTGACCCCACTAGTTGTTGGAGACTTTATGGAAAAATACCCCACCTTGGGCCTTACTAGACTCACTGAAATTCTTCAAAGTTTCATTTTGGAAGAAGCACATATGCCCACTGATATCCCATCATACATCTCTGCCATCTTTTCTGAAAGGGGTAAACATATCATCACCATGATTTCTTCTATCCTGGGTTGTACAACTGATGAACATGTGGATGAAACAATCCTTGCTTTCATTTCTATCTTTAGCCCTGGTAAGCCTCCAACAGTAATCTATGACTATGCCCAGCTCATTGCAAACATGATGCATGAACAACTTATGAGATTACCCATTGAGAGAGTCTTCAAGTACTCCTCATTACTATACCACATGTTCCTCTAATTCCAAGTAGATAAATTCCCACTTACCTTACAAAAGTTGGACACCAAGGGCCAACCAAGATCAATCATCTTCTGGACCCCTTGACTCATCAATATTCCTCCCCCTATTCATACAATGAATTCATAGATTCCTTTGTCCATCCTGTGATGACCATGCTGAGTGGAACCCCTCCACCAAGAATTAGTTTTGATATTAGGAGATTCTTTCATCTAAACATCAATCATCAGGTGGGAGATTGGTACTTGTACAACAATCACACTGAAATAAGGATTTATGGGTGCCAACTTGCCCCATATAAACTACCTAAATACCTCCCAATGAGGTTATTTTCCTTGGAGTACTACAGGTAGATAATAAATTCAGATGAGGTAAACTTTGTCTCATCCAAAAAGAAAGCCCAGTTCAAGATCAAAGACTAGTTGGGCCCTTTTATTTGTAATAGTAGAGAAGCTGGAAAGGAGGCAAACCTGATCCTTCAAAGATTAAAATTAAAACAAAGCTTCATATGGAGATATGATCCCTTGGATTTCATCTGCAAAAGAAGGCAGAAAAACAAGATGGCTCCCTATATCCATCACTGCGTCCCTAAGATAGAAAAGTATGCCAACCAATTGCGATGGTTGGAAAACACTTTAGAGGATAGGGACAATACTGAAGTTGCTGTGGAAAACACATTATTAGATCTAGAAAATCAACTTGATGAAAATTCATTTTTGTAGGTACCACCTCAGAAAGGGACAATGAGCACTCCCCGTATCATGCAGACTCCTTTGAATGAGGAGAAAAATCCCAAAAGGGGCAGGGAGGAAGGATCAAGTTCAGGGAAACAAGCCTTCAATGTGCAATATGAAAGAGGCCAAAGCAAAAGGCCTAGACTCAATCCTGTTTCAGAGTAGGAAGACACCGATGGCTCAGTTGAAATAACTGATTCTGAACCAGAAAGGAGTAAAGGTACTATTGCTTCATAGGAAACACAACCCCCATCATCCTCAAGAACCCAGATGATACAGAGACAGATGAGTGTAGAGGCCTCGTCCTTCAGCAGGCTAGCAGACCAGGATAAAAGTATCAAAGATAGATTAAACGAGATAAAAATGAGGAATGAAAAGTTGAAAGCTAAGACATATGCTCAACTTTTCAAACTTTCTACTCCAGGTCAGAGTAGATTGATGTCAGCGTTTGACATCAAAGAGGGGAAGATGGAGGTGTCCTTCATTCAACCAACTTTGTAGCAACCAAGGGTACCCAATAACTATAACAAAGTTGATTTTGAGGTGTTGGCCAGGGATATTCACCTTATGGACCAAATAGAGTTTCACAAGCAGGTTGGAGAAATGATCTAATCCACCTTGACAGGGAAGTCCATAGTTTTTCATCAACTGCAGAGTTCCCTAAACAACATCTCAGCTCAGTATCAGCTTGAATAGGCTTCATCACATGCCAAGGATAATAGAATCAAGTCTTTGGAAGACTTGATCATAGAGATGGGACATGATCCCAAAGATATCAAAGCAACAGAGGAGTTAATAAAATAGAAGAACAAGGACATTGCTTCACTGAAGAACCAACTAAAGATACCCTCCTTGCATCATCCACAAACACAGGAGGTGTTACAGTCTCAAACTCAGCATGAGGACTTAATGGATTTAGTCCTCAAGCTGAATGATCAGTTGAGGAGCACGGAGAAGGAAATGGATGCCTTAATCCAATTGAAGCAAGGTGAAGTAGGGACCACACCAGCAACTGTAATCCCTATAGTGACTACTGCATTGCCATCTACATTGGCAGCCACATTGGCTCCAAAAACTCCTATAGTCACTGCCTTGCCCATCACCAATGTAGCATCTACATCAGCAGCTTCTACAACAACAGTAGGTACAATAACAAATGAAGCATCCAAGCTTGTTCATGCCATGGAAGAAATGTCTATTCAAACAAACGAGATAAATAATCTAAAGGAATAGGTGGAAAGCTTAGAAACAGACTATAAGCTTGCCAAGATTATGTAGAAAGAGGAGGAACAGAAGGCTGCAAGGATAAAGGAAAATCTCAAGTTAATGGAAAGAGACTTGACACTAAAGGAGTCACTTGGAGAAGCCAAGGAAAAACTATGGGCCAATATCATTGACTCTGTCAATGATATTTGGCCATCCATACAGGTCATATTCAAGCAGACTGATCTCATAAGATTAATAATAGAGGTTATTGTGAAAGTGAAGATAGAATTAGGCAACAAGCCTAGAGATGTTACCAGGCTCATCCAGTTCTTAAATTCAAAGAACAAGTACCAACTACAAGAAGAACTGGAAATTGAAGACATGACTGCTACTATTCTGGAGGTAAACAAAGTCCTCACCAAGAGGGACCTTATGCATAAGTTAGAGGAAAAGAGCAAGGAAATGCAAGTAGCCATTGACAGGTTCATGGCTAAGTTTGATAAGCTAAAGGAAAAGGGATTACCTAATCCCTTAGTCATTCATGATAAACTTATGGAATAAGGAGATTACAATGAAAAACTCAGGGATGTAGCAAGACAACAAGTGGCTACTTCATAGGTTTTAGGAGTACCAAAGGGAAAGGTACTGTACAGTGCTTTTGAAAATCTATTTTACCTCCAGCATGAGGTAAAACATATGTTTGTAAATAAGCCTTCATTTTCCAAATACATTGAGGCAGATGAAACTTACCGGAGAATGCTGAGTATCCGGTTACCAACAGATCAAGAATGGGAAAAATTAACTGACTTACTATAGCAGAACACAGTTAAAGGGAAAACACACATTCAACGAGGTAAAAGGGCATTAGAGTCAAAGGTTACAGGGTCAAAGAGTATGTGTGTCAAAGAGTATCAATATAGAACACAACAGCCTTTGGCTAGCACATAGCATAGCAACCATAAACTTCCAGCTAAACCACAATAAAAGGGACAATAAGAAAACAATTCAATAGTTGTCATTATCTTCCTGTGAGAAGACATTTTGAATTTCCTAAATTAATTCCCAAGTCAGTTTGGGATATTTTGTGAAAACGTTTTGTATAAATACTTCATAAATCGAAGGATGTATGTGTAGATTCTTATACTTCAATAGAATTTTGTTCAGAGACTATAAAGATTTTTATCACTAATTGGGCCAACATGCTGGATTGATGAATAAAGATCAGATATTTAAAGGGATTCATGTGTAAAACGGAGTACAAATGATTAATTTTCTTGTGTTGTTTTATCTCTCTTAAAGTTGTTTCATAATCTTAAATGTTTCAGAAGTCTGAATGTTTTAACTTGAATATTATTTTAGAATTTGCTTAACTGTACTCTGTCTTACTGTTATACATTCTTAATGTTTTCTCTTAGACTATCTTAGCTAGGGAATTCTTAACTGCTCCTTAGCTTCCATAGTTTCTCCTCTAGTCTATAGTAAAGGATTATTTATTGCCCTTTACTCATGATTCACTATTGTTCCCCCATCTTAGCCTTGGTCTGAGGATTCTTGATTTGCCCTCTCACCTCTGTTAAGACTCATTTCACCATTTATTCCAAGGATTTGTACTTCACTCTTGCCCCTTGAACATTCCCATTAATGAGTTAACTCCAGCTTTGCTGCCCCTTCTTTGACTCCAATGCCCAATGGCCTAAAGGCATCAACCTATCTGCCTATTTTAAGGATTCCACCACCAAATCTTCATACAAATAAAAACCCCCCCTGAACTCTAGAAGTAGCCTAATATCTAAGAAAACATAGCTAAATTATATAGAGAGAGCCCTCTCTGAGCCATAGGTTGCCTAGATCCTATGCTTAAAAGATGGTTTGTGGTTACCTCGAAGCCTTCCCTTCTTCCAAAACTTCTAAGGAAAAGTTTTGAGTGATAACAAGTTTGACATCCAAGAATATTTACACTCCATTTGTAAAACATTATGCAATAGTAGTGTTCATCATATAATGTTACACTCTAGATACACAATATTGTATTGATTGGGGCATATGATTGAACTATGTCGCAGTTGTTTTAACAATTCGATCCCTACTATTCTTGTAGCTCATTCTCTCGTATCTCAAAGAAATGCATATATGAACCAATCTCTGTCTTAATATGCATTATCTATATCACAAAGTTTGTAATAGATCAACTATGGCTTCAATATGGAAAGAAACTACTCAATCTAACCCCAACAAGCCTAATCAAGAATGATAGTTCCGATGTCCACTTCTTTTTTTCAGTGTTGGGTGATCTCCATGTTTTCCACTTGGGACAACCTACCATAAAAGATAAAGCAACCCCAAGTGTTGGAAGGCAAATCAATACATGGTGTGATGAATATCTATTTTCTCTAATCTTAAGAAGTTGGAGCTTGGGAAATTGTCTACACATTGTTTACACATGTTGGTCCTTTGTAATAAAAAATCATATTTCTTTTTCTTTATCAAAATATTTTTTCATTTGTGCAACTTCAACAATAACAGTTTTGAAAGCAAGATTCAAACTACGAATTGCACATGGTGTCCCAAACATATGATCATGCCTGCTCAATGATTGCATCAATTTCTTTGGGTGATGTTGCATTGTTTGTGATAACTTGCATGACATTTGAAGCATAGTCACCATACAGCCTAGTTTGGGCTTGGGGTATTTATTTTTTCGCACATTTTCTGTATTGCACACATACAAATGGTCAACATATGATTGTTTGTATTGTATCTGTCTATGTATTGAAAGGTACAACAAAAAATATGCCCTTTACAAGTTTCCAGAAAATCTCCCCTAAAATCGTTGTTAAAAAAAATAAAAAAGGCCTCAAAAATATTGATTTAAAAGGTATTTATGGCATAACCTCTGTATAAGTTTACAACACATCCACATCTTTAATTTTGTCTACTTATTTTTAAATTTTTTAGCATTTTGGAAAATTCACATGTTTTTCATTTTGTGAGTTGTAGACACCTACATCTTGGTTTTATGGGATTTGTTTAAGAACACATTTTTGTTGTGTAGCATCAGTATCCATATTCAAATATTGTAGCCATGATTTGAAATCTCAATTAATTTTGTAAGTATCAACCATGCATTCAATGCTCTTCTCTTCATTTGAAGCATTTATTGCTCTGAAAAAGTATGGGCTTGAAAGAGACATACTATCAAATTTATTGATGGTTGGTTTGTTGTATTAGTCCACAACAACTTCTCCTTCTATATAATGGTGGGGCATACTTTTTCAAAATTTGTCTCTTGTAACCAATGGGTGCTTCATTCACCACTCTAAACATGACTTGCCAATATAGAGACATAATACTCTATAAACAAAATACCACATGCATGTATGGCAGGGAAGCTCCACTATTTGTTTCTTCCCTCCTGCAATCAATCAAACATTCTGTCCAAGAGTTTGGTGTTCAATCTCTTCCAGGCTTCCTCAATTGTTGAGGAAACTGGCTCCCCATTTTTTTAACCTTTTCTTCCCCAGCTAACTGTGCATCATCATGCTCCTTTTGAAATTGTGCCTCCATCTTTGGGGTGAAAGATTACAAAACTCAACCCCATTGTTAGGAATCCAAAGAAAAAGGGCTTTACCCCTTGAGTATGAATCGAAAATTTTCCTTGAACCTATGCAATTCCATAAGTAGTTTCAACTTTCCACCTTATTTTTCTCCTTTTTCTCTATATTTATATTACACGGTTCCACAGAGGGGAATCAATGGGAAATTCATGTTATTTTTTTCACCATCTCCTCTCCCTTTGCCACTTCTTCCACCATGATTTCTATGATCATACCCTCCCCAAGATGATGAGTGAGATTCCATCAAAAGAATATATGAGAGTAAGAAACAGAAGAACAAGTAAGAGTTTTGAGTGTTTTTTTTCTTCTGGAAAACACTTTGTTCCTCCCTTCAAATATGCTTGCCAAAGTTGTTTTCAGTGTTGTTCTACCAAACTTTCCCACCCTAAGTTGTTCTCATTTATCCTGTCCAAATCTGCTCTCCAAAGTATGAAACTGAAAAATGAGATGAATTGGGGTTTCAAGTACTTTTCTAGAGAGCCAAGGGGAAAATTTTGATAAATAGGGGGGCCATCCCTCCTCAAATGCCAGTTGGTGTGGGGAGGCTGTGTGGACCCACTCTACCTGTTCCCTCCAAAATTAGCAAGGTATTTTAAAACTTTATTTTTTATTTTATGTAGATATGTTTCTCATCGTGATTAGTGTTTTCCTACAGATTCTAACGTGAATCAATATATTTTCATTTCAAATACAAACTAGAAATCCGTTTGCTAGTCTAGGATGGTGATTCCAAGGGTGGCAAACTGTCTAGGATTCATTGTGTATTTTCAATATTTTATTGTCATTAAAATGAGTATTATATTTATGCTTAATATGCCTTGAAATTCTAATCTATCTAGTAGAAATGGTACTTTTGTTATGTATGCTATGAAAATCTAATTCACAAATGGAGACTGGAGCCTCGAAACCAATCTAATATTTTCTTAGAAATATTTCCAACAAAGTAAAGAGGTTCTCAAAATTGCGTTCTTAAAAGTATCTCATCTTGTTAACTATCTCCAAGTTAGGTGACGTCTTGATCTTAATTTATATGCTCTTTTCTTGAAGTTAGAATTTATGGGATTCACTTTGCTCTTGTGTTTACATGTTCTGCTTATGGGTGCAAGTCATGATCAATTGAAGAAAGCTAAACATGTTGTTCAATATGTAGGGTTTGCAACTTATCATTTATCCCTTGAGACCCATTTCCTTGCAAATGAAGGTGCCACCTTGCCTGAACTTCCCTTGAAATCACCAATAACTATTGCATTTTCAAACAAACAATTAAGTTTAGATAGATCTATTTCTATGATACCTAGTTTTGTTGTTCCTATTCTAGAACAAAACCAATAAGAAGAAATGCAAAACATGAAAATGTATAAGACAACGTCAACTATCTTTGCCTTAGCAGATGACCCTTTGATTGATAAGAATAAGGGAGAGTCCAAACCACCTCTTACTAGTGGAGGGATGGGGCCACCTATATCACATGTTACTAGTAAATCTAGTGTTGATGGAACCAGTCTTGTTTAAACATAATTTTTTTTAAGAAATCCTCCATAGGAGATGTTAGCTCTGCTATGCAGCACTGACTTTCTGAGGTCAGGAAGGAGTTCTGATCTGTTTGGCTGTGTCCAAGAAGGGGCTTATATTGGTCATTTTCCCTTTTTCCTCACTCCACTCACTCTCCACCACCTCTGTTTCGCTATTTGCCTCCTAAACTCGACAAAGTAACCCCCTTTGACCTTAGCCCCAAGCACAAAACCCCAAACTAACCATAAAACCACACCATATGTCTTCGCACGCCCATAACTCGCCACACTGCATCCTTGCCATCAATCTTCCCCGCTAATCCAACGACTCATGTCGCACCTAATAAAGGTGACCAACTCTACCACTCCCCACCGTCAGATCATCTCCGCCGAGATCTAACGGTTTTCACTTTCATCACGCCATCAACTTGATCGAGCGATAGTGCGTGATGAGAGCGGTTTTTCTCTCCCATCCGCTGCTATGTGTCGATCATTGAGTGGAATCGGTCGACCTCAGGCATTTACTGCCTAGCACCCGAAGGCGGTGTGATGAAAACCATTACTGCCTGACCAAACCACCCTCACCTGTTAAATGCCCACGCAACTCCATTGCCCGACGACCGCCTGATCTGTCTGCTGAAGATATAACGGCCCTAACTCACCCCGCTCCCACCTCGGCTAATAGCCTCCGCCGAGCCATCTCCACCGTCCATTTTCTCGATCTGACAACCATTCTTCTCGCTCATCCAAATCGTTCACCTACCCATGCATTCCACATCCTTGACCATTCTTTTTGCCCAAAGAAGGAGATGACCAGCTCTGCCATCATCAGTCATAGTCAGACCCCAAACAACTATATTTAATAAAAAGCATGGCCGAAAGGAGGAAAGGACAAGCACGAATCTTTAACTGAATTTATTAGTCATGGACTCCACTGGTACGAGTGCTCCACCCACCTAAAGGACAACACAACACCTGAACAGATCGGATTCACCCACTGATGCAAGAAAACACGTTCAGAATCTCCATTAGGCAGTTAAATGCAATTAGTGGTCAATTATGACCCTTCCATACCTAAAAAGGCCAAGTGCCATAGTATTGTAAACTTATAAATATCCAGAAGTAAGATGTAATTAGGGTTGGCATCTGATGTAAAGTTCAACTTCTTGAGACTGTAGACATTTTGTCACTTTCAGTGTCTCGTTTTCATTTTCAGCTAATACAAGCTTCTTTTGTTGTTAACTACACATTGTCCACTTTCTTCTTGTTCTAAGCTTGTGCCTGATATGCTGTGTTCTTGAGCTCTTGGTGTTTAACACTAGATAATTGTCATCTTATCTCTGTGTTAAAGTATTGATTGCATCACTGAATGGGTCAATCAGGTTTCTTTCTATCTAATGCAGGAGAGCTGTCATCCCGTCTTTGCATTAATAGATTAGAGGTTTCTTTACTAGTTGCAGCCAGTCATCACATGGTCTTGTGCATCTGCTGGTGTGATTAGTATTCCCCATATTCACCTTATATCTAAACTGTGAGCATTGGTGGTCTAAAGCCTTGTAGTCTAAGGGTGTCCATGCATGTCTGGAGTGAAACAAAGTAGAAGTGGTTATCTGGCTTGAACCAAACCATCATTCCCTCCATTAAACCTGCAACAATAGTTGAATTTATATGTTACCAGGCATCTCCGAGCTACAACCTAGGATAGTTTCTTGGAATCCTAACATAATTGGTTCCGTTGCCAGGGAGAGGAGATTGAAGCTCAATGTCCCTGGGAGAACGACACAGATCCAGCTTTGATGATAGACAAAGTTTGGACACATTTTTGGTTGTAATCATCTATCTGGCGACTCGACTGGAGGAATAACCTTTTGGCGACTACACATCACAGTTCTGGCTCAGTTTGTGAGACACACTCGGAGAAATCCTCAGAAATCACCAGCTGACCTAGTCCCTGACCCTGAGAAGATTGTCAAGCAAATCAAGATATTACAAAAGGGAGCATCAGGATCAGGGAAGCCTAAACAATATTATGTATCTCTACAAGAAAGGCTTGTAATTGAGCATGCACATGTTGAAAATATAGAGCCTAGCACTATCAGTGAAGAAATACCCTCAGAGATTCATAAAGCTCCTTGTTCAATAAGTTCCCCTTTGGATCGCAGTGCAAAGAAAACCTCCTTTCTAGTCCATCATATTCCCTCAGCCCTGTCATTTGTTTCTCAGCTTTCTATTATCCAAACTACTAGTACCCTTCCATCTACCCCAGTCATGGCAGGCTCACAGGCACCCACGAAAATGGAAAGAATCATAACTGCTAGGTATGGACCCATAGTCTTGCCTGTTCCTTTGAATGCCATGCTTGCAGGAGAATATCAGAAATACATGCCTAAGTTCACTGGTACAGAGGGAATAACAGCTGAAGAGCACCTTGAGTCTTTTTATAGCTATGCTGATAACTTAGATATCAGTGAAGATGATGTGTGGATGAGAGTATTTGCCAAAGCCTTGATGGAGAGGCTAGAAAGTGGTTCAGAGAGCTGACCCCTAGGTCTAAAGTAGACATTGAAGCATTAGATGATGTGTTTTTAAAGCATTAGGGAGATAAGAAAGACCTGCTTTATTACCATACTGAGTTTGGTAACTTAAAAAGGGAAAATGGGGAGTCATTGTCTGATTTTAATAAAAGATTCAATCATATGTATAGCAAGATACCAGTTGAAGTGAAGCCTACCCCCACCTCCGCCAAACTCACCTATGCCAATGCCTTTGATTCTGAATTTTGCCTGCTATTAAGAGAGAGGAGATGTGCTACTCTAGTCGAAATGCAAGATGAAACATTGGAGGTGGAATCCAATATCATGGCTGCAGAGAAACTCAAAGGTGATGCTGATAGAAGGAGGCAGAGAGGGGAGGCTTCCTCTTCTTCTTCATCTTCAGAACCTAAAATAGACAAAATGACTAAAATGATAGAGTCATTGGCTACTGAAATATCCAAACTAAAGGTTGAGTAGAGTTCTGGGAAAGCAAGGCTCCCTAATATATTTTCTCCTAGAAATTCAAATCCATTCAGAAGAGCAAATGAACAATTGCAGATCATCTAGAGGGGCAAAGAGGCCAACGAAGAACATAGGGTTAAGACTCCTTTCTAGAATGTAGTCATGGAGGAGGAGGAACGGTTTGATGAAGAGGATGAGATTCACTGTATGGAAGATTAGGGCAGTATTGCCTTTTTGACATTATTTGCCTATGAGGAGTCACTACTCAGGGACCAGACCAGTCAAGAGTGGGACAGAGAAGATGTTCTGTAGACTAAAAACCAGCAAAGATATAACTTGAGGTCAAGAATGAGTAATGTCAAAGAGAATCCTGCCCAAAGAGTTGTTGTCCCCATAGAGCTGCAGATTAGCAAGCAGAAGTGACCAACAGCTGATCCTACCATCCTGAAAGCACCAACCCAAGAGGTAAGAGGCCCTGACAAGTCCTTTTCCCCTTTCAGCTTTGAATCAAAAGTCTAGAAGTTAAAAATATATGTTCCTCTGACAGAGCTTGTAAAGAGTGAGGTCTTTAGGAAGCCCATCCTTAATGCCCTTGAGCTTAAAGCCACACAAGCATCCAATGACTATGTAAATTTACAAGATGATAAACTTGCAGTTGTGCTTAGCCCAATGACTGAACCTGCTGATGACCTTTCCCCATCATTTTATGTCTCCTTGACCGTTCATGACAAAATCCTCCACAATTGTCTACTGGAAATAGGTACCAGCCATTTCTGATGCCCAAAGCTGTCATGGAAGAGTTAGGCCTTCATATTACCAGACCATACCATGACTTGTTCTCCTTTGATTCGAGGAAGGTGAAATGTTTGGGGTCAATTAAGGACTTAGCTATCACCCTAACTCAGCTGCCCATGAAAAGCATGATGATGGATATTGTGGTAGTAGATGTCCCCCTTAAGTTTGGTATGCTACTTTCTAGAGGGTGGATTAAAAGGTTGGGTGGGACCTTGCAAAATGATTTGTAATATGCCAATGTCCCAATTTTTGGAGGAGAAATCAAAAGACTATACAGGGAAGCCCAACTAGCTTATATCATCAATGATGAGAAGAATCCCACTAATCATCCCATCTACACTGTGGACACTGATTTTGGAGCATGTATTCTCCAAATTGAAGAATCTCATAGGGCCTCGGTGCAGCTCAAGAAACCAGTATGCCAGGCCATGGAAGAGGAAGGGACACAGGCTTGGGATGTGTTCTTTGATGGAGCCTATTCAAAGGAAAATCCAGGAGCAGGAGTGGTGTTGGTGTCTCCAAAACAAGAAAGCACACATCTATCTTTTAAACTGACTTTTTAAGTCACCAACATTATAGCAGAGTATGAGGCTATGATATTGGGCTTAAACGCTGCCAAAGACATGGGAATCAGAGACATAAAGGTATTTGGAGATGCTAACCTCATCATTCAACAAGTGATCAAAACTTTCCAAGAAAGGCACCCAAGGCTGAAAGCGTACAGAAATTAGGTATGGAGACTCAAATATGCTTTCGATAGCTTTTGTATCTCATACATTCCTAGAGTAAAAAATCAGCTTGCTGATTCCCTTGCTGTGTCTGCTAGCATGTTCATCCCTCCCATGCCCCCTAAATTGGTTTATGAAGTCCAGGTAAAATATAGACCATCCTTGCCTGATAATGTCCAGCACTGGAAAGTATTTGAGGATCAAGAGAATGAAGCCTTGGAGGAATGTCACTAGCCCAAGCTAAAGAATAGGAATTGGCCAAGGCAACATTTTTCAGTTGCCTAGCAATCATATACCTAAAGGGCTAGTGCCTTTAGAGAAGTTGTTTGACCATAATGATGTGCCTCATAATATTTCCCAAAAAGAAGATCAGTCTGCAGTCCATAAGCATAACATAGGGAGTCCAAATCATCCAAAGTATATAAACCTGTTCACCCATTTTTCTGCTGCCCAAAGTTCTGAGTACTACACCTGAATGAAGCAATTCGTTGATGTCTTTGCTTGGGAATACAGTTACCTTAAAAATTATGACAAAAATATCATCTAGCATAAGATCCCATTGGAGAAAGACACCATTCATTTCAAGCAGAAGTTGAGACCCATAAATCCTTTGCTCCTCCCTCTGATTGAAAAAGAAATCAAGAAATTATTCGCTGCCAAAATCATAGTTCCTCTGAGGTATTCAAAGTGGGTAGCCAACTTGGTAGTGGTGAGGAAGAAAAGTGGAGAAATCAAGCTGTGTGTTGATTTCAGGAACCTGAACAAATTCGCTAAGAAAGACAATTATCCTCTGCCCAAGATGGAGCATTTGCTGCAGAAGGTCTCTGGAGCCAAACTTATGTCTTTCCTGGATGGATTTTCAGGGTATAACCAAGTTGCTGTACATCCAGATGACCAAGAAAAGACTGCTTTCACCACTCCTTGGGGCACTTTTATGTACTCCAAGATGCCCTTTGGGCTAATGAATGCTAGGGCCACCTTTCAAAGAGCCATGGATATAGCATTTGTAGGAGAGAAGGATAAGTTCGTCCTTGTCTACCTAGATGATATAACAGTATACTCCAGCAGCCATCAAGACCATTTGTAGCATTTGAACAGAGTGTTTCTGAAGTGCAGAAGGTTTGGGATATCAGTGAATCCTAAGAAATCACAATTTGATTTACAAGAGGGCAAGCTTTTAGGACACATTGTTTCTATTGTAGGTGTTAAGATTGACCTAGAAAGAGTGAAAGCAATATAGACCTTGTCTGTCCCAAGATAAAAAAGGGACATCCAATCCTTTTTAGGAAAAAATAATTTTGTAAGGAGGTTTATTCCTAATTTTGCAGAATTGGTAAAACACATTACCTCCATGCTGAAAAAGGGATAAGAGGTCAAATGGACTGATGCAACAAGAAGATCTTTTGAAGCCATCAAAGGGGTGATTATGGAAGCTCCCACTTTAATCAACCTAGACTATAGCAAGGAGTTCCATATCTTCTCTTTTGCCTCCGGTGACACCCTTGAAACAGTCTTATTGTAGAAAGATGATGAAGGTTTAGAGCATCCAGTGTCATTTTTCAGCAAAACCTTAAGGGATGTTGAACTAAGGTATGATATCATTGAAAAATAGGCATATGCTCTTATCAAATCCTTAAAAGCTTTCCGAATCTACATTCTGCACTCCAAGGTAATTGCATATGTGCCCTATGCTTCAGTAAAGGATGTCCTAATGCAGCCATATGTTGATGGAAGAAGGGCTAAATGGATTGCAAAGCTTATTGAATTTAACATAGAACTGAAGCCCACCAAGCTTATTAAGGGTCAGGGCCTTGCCAAGTTGACGACTGAAGAAAATTGCAAGATGCTAGACATGAATTGGATAAGCACAAACTTAGATGACAGATAGACAGGGGGAGAAACAGTTGAACAAGGACAAAACCAGCCATTGGCTAAAAATCTAACTTCTTGTGAATGGTATTCTACAATAGCCAATTTTTGTTGAAGCTAGAAGTTCCTCTAGGTCTTAGTTCAAGCCAAGCTAGAACTATTAATCTCAGGGCAGCCAAGTATTGCATTCATGCAAGCTTGTTGTATTGGAGGGATCCATCTAGAATCTTTTAAGATGTATGGACAAAGAACAATATGTGGAGGTCATGCATCAGTTTCATTCTAGCATTTGTGGAGGACATGACTATTGGAAAACCACAACCCACAAGATCCTCCGAGCTGGGTATTATTGGCCCACTCTGTTTTCTAGTGTCTTTTCATTTGTAGGGTCTTGTGACAAATGCCAGAGGTTTGAAGGAAAACAACATTTGAAGTCCTTACCTTTGAAGCCAATACATGCCAGTGGCCCTTTCCAGCAGTGGGGTTTGGATTTCATAGGGGAAATTAATCCACATTCTAGTGGCCAGCACAGATGGATCTTAGTAGCCACTGACTACTTCACTAAATGGATTGAGGCCATCCCTACTAGGAAATCTGATCACCACGTTGTCATGAAATTCTTGACAGAAAACATTTTCACTAGGTTTGGCTATCCACATAAATTGGTTATGGACAATGCAGCAGCTTTCAGGGCAAAAGAGTTGGTGGACATGTGTGACTCAATGGGCATTAAGATAGTGCATTCCACCTCATATTACCCTCAAGGTAATGGTCTAGCAAAATCATCCAATAAGAGCCTAATAAGGATAATCAAAAAGCTGCTGGAAGACAACAAAAGGAACTGGGATTCCAAATTAAAATTTGCATTGTGGGTTGATAGGGTGACCGCCAATAAATCTACAGGGAATTCTCCATTCAAGCTGGTATATGGCACTGAGGCCGTATTCCCAATCTAGTTGACCCTCCCTGTGTCCAAGTACTTACAGGAAGAGAAAAATGAGGGAAATGACATGGCAAAGAGGATTAGTGACTTGGCCGAAGTACATCAAATCATAGATCAATTGATTGAAAGGTCTGCAGCACACCAAAAGAGAGTCAAGGAAGCCTTTGACAGAAAGGCAAAGATGGACAATTTTCAGATTGGAGACTTGGTTCTTAAGTGGGATGCACTGAAGGAAAAGAAAGGCAATCATGGGAAGTTCGATGCTTTGTGGACTGGACCTTTTGTCATTAATTAGGGCCAGGGGAACAACACTTTCATGTTGCAAAGTATGGAAGGAGAAACAATTTTTGATGGCCCAATTAATGGCTGGTTTTTGAAAGTCTATGTTAATTAAGGCCTTTAGGCCTCAACATTGTAAATAGGTTCTTTTACAAAGTATTAGTGTACGCTTAATTAGAATCCATGCCTAATGGAACACTAGGAAATATTGCTGATCTTGTTTTTGTATGAAAGGCAGTGGTCTACAGTTCTTGAAACCTCACAAGGAGTATTTCATCCCCAGAAGGAGCTAGTGTTAGCTCTGCTATGCAACGCTGACTTTCTGAGGTCAGGAAGGAGTTTTGGTCTATTTGGCTGTGTCCAAGAAGGGGCTTATATTGGTCACTTTCCCTTTTTCCTCACTCCGCTCACTCTCCACCACCTCTGTTTCCCTATTTGCCTCCTTAACCCGACAAAGTAACCCCCTTTGACCTTAGCCCCAAGCACAAAACCAAAAACCAACCATAAAACCACACCATATGTCTTCGCGCGCCCGTAACTCACCACGCTGCATCCTCACCGTTGATCTTCCCCGCCAATCCAACGGCTCCCGTCGCACCCGATAAAGGTGACCCGCTCTACCACTCTACACTGTCAGATCATCTCCACCGAGATCTAATGGTTTTCACTTTCATCGCGCTGTCAACTTGATTGAGCGATAGCACACGATGAGAGTGGTTTTTCTCTCTCATCCGCTGCTATGTGTCGATCATTGAGTGGAATCACTCGACCCTGGGAAATTACTGCCTAGCGCCCAAAGGCGATGCAATGAAAACCACTACTGCCTGACCAAAACACCCTTGCCCGTTAAACACCCGCGCAACTCCGTCGCCCGGTGACCGCTTGATCTATCCACTGAAGATTTAATGACCCTAACTCACCCTGCTCCCACCTCAGTTGATAGCCTCCACCGAGCCATCTCCGTGTCCATTTTCCCGATCTTACAATCATTATTCTCGCTCATCCAAATCGTTCACCTACCCATGCATTCCATTTCGTCGACCATTCTGTTTGCCCGAAGAAGGAGATGACAAGCTCCGCCGTCATCAGTCACAGTCAGACCCCCAACAACCATATTTAACAGAAAGCATGGCTGAAAGGAGAAAAGGACAAGCACGACTCTGTAACTGAATTTATTAGTCTTGGACTCCACTGGTACAAGCGCTCCAACTGCCTAAAGGATAGCACAACACCTGAACAGATCAGATTCACCCACTGAAGCAAGAAAACACGTTCAGAGACTCCATCAAGCGGTTAAATGCAGTTGGTGGTCAATTATGACCCTTCCATACCTAAAATGGCCAATTGCCATCGCATTGTAAAATTATAAATATCCAGAAGTAAGATGTAATCAAGGTTGGCATTTGATGTAAAGTTCAACTTCTGGAGACTGTAGACATTTTATCACTTGCAGTGTCTCATTTTCATTTTCAGCTAATACAAGCTTCTTTTGTTGTTAACTGCTCACTGTCCATTTTCTTCCTGTTCTAAGCTTGTAACTAATATGTCGTGTTCTTGAGCTCTTGGTGTTTAACACTATATAACTGTCATCTTATCTCTATGTTAAAGTATTGATTGCATCACTAAATGGGTTAATCAGGTTTCTTTCTATGCAATGCAGGAGAGCTGTCATCCTGTCTTTGCATTAATAGATTATATTTTCAGGTTTCTTTACTAGTTGCAACCGGCCATTACATGGTCTTGTGCATCTGCTGGTGTGATTAGTATTCCCCATATTCACCTTATATCTAAACTGTGAGCATTGGTGGTCTAAAACCTTGTGGTCTGAGGGTGTTCATGCATGTCTGGAGTGAACAAAGTAGAAGTGGTTATCTGGCTTGAACCAAACCATCATTCCTTCCATTAAACCTACAACAATAGTTGAATTTATATGTTACCAAGCATCTCTAAGCTACAACCTAGGAGAGTTTCTTGGAATCCTAACAGGAGATACATATGCTCAAGTTACAGGGGTATAGTGGGATATATATCCATGTAGACAAAGACCTTCATTGCCAACTACTCCTTCAAGCGATTTATTTGGATGTGAGCTTCAATAAAGGCATATCCAAATGAAATTATATCTCATGTGGGTCTAGGTTCATATGGGATAGTCACAAAATATTTGGAACTTCAAGATAACGAATAAAAAGATTTAGATCTGGCAAACGGTTTCATTGTTTTTGTTTCATCCAAGGTTAATATTAATTATCAAATAATAATAGAGGAGCTATCTAAGAAGGTGGCATGGGAGAAACAAGGAATAGCAAAAAAATAAATGAAGTATGACCCCCTAGATCCAAACTAATATGCATTTTGATGCAAATGAACAAGTTGCAGATAAAGTAGGAATGCTATTTAGAGAGGTTTTTAATTTCCTTGGACATAAAATTGCCACATCTAGATCCTTTTATTTTGTTATTAAGGTTGTTGAATCAAGGAGGCAAATTGGAGAGCTTGAAGGAATGTTGTATAAATAGAGAGTTGAATTTGAGGTGATGTTATAGATGTATAGAAAGGTTGTTTAGTGTACTTTAGGTTGTCTAATATTTCCATATTTGCTTATAGAAATTGCTTAGTTGGAAATAATTTCTTCATAGGGTTCATTCTTTTGATGAAATCTATCAAATTCAAACATGGTTTGTTGCAAGAGGCCATTTTTAGTTTTGGGCAATTTGGAACTTGAAATACCTGTTGTTGATATTTCAAAGCTAAACAATATAAGGTTTCTTCTTCTTTATGAAGCCTATGAATATGATCACCATCTTTTCCATTTAGATTCATCTCTCAGAGTGAAGAACTCTCTTGCAAAATTGGAATCTATTCCACTAGATGATTTTAAGACTCCATATAAGGAATATGATTCTAGCATAAATGAAAAAGTTGGAGACTGTTAGGGTACAATCAAAGATAGTAACAATGCTAGTGGTGGTTTTGGCATTCTGATGACAAAGGACACATGCTCCATGGTTGATGGAAATTGTTTGGATAGAGCTATCTATTTTGAGAATATTCAGTTCAAAGATATCCAAGTTGGCGACAAGCATGTTTTAAATAATGGATCTGGGCAACTTTCCATGATTAGTAATGTGGAAATTCCTACTTGTGTGACCATTTAGAGGGAATTAGGACGGTGAATGGAAAATTAAATTATGGCATGTTAATTATTAAATTGGCAGAAGGTAAAACAACCCAGAATATATGGATGACGTGTAAGGAGACCCAAACATTAGAGATTGATACAATATAGTTAATGGTACCATGTTTCATACTTTTGACATGGAGAATGGTGAATGAAATACCAACATCAATCTTTCTGAGACAATGATTTTTGAAGAAGTTGATAGTAGGGACAATACAAACAGTTTGGATGAAGATATGGAAACTTGTCGAAAACTGTCAGAGCATGATTCTCTTATCCTCGATGATTTGTCAAATACATTAGATGCAACATGGACAGGTGAAAGCCAATTACTAAAATCTTATGATGTATCTGTGACATCACAAGGGTGGGAAGTTGGTTTTGCCACTTTGGCTACTAGTGCTAGTGGCAGTGAATCTGTAGACATAAAATATTTTAATCCAGTTCAACAAATTGCAATAGGAGACAAGATGATGTCCAAATCTGCCTAACTCATGCATGATAAAAGTTGAATAGAGGTGCCTAAGACAAAAATCCCTCCCTCACCAGTAAAATAATTAAATCTATCGGAAGAGTTTGGAAGTTGCATTGGGGCTTCTATGTAAAACTTACCAAAATGTTGTAGCAAGAGTTTATAAGAAAATTTATCGAGGTCTATTAGAGTTTACTCTTAGAGAAGCTATAGTCCTCTATTTGTTTCCTCTGTCAGTCACCTGGGTGGTAATGGAGTGGGTAAGTTGTGTTTACCAACTAGTGTCAATGATATGGTTATTGTTTTTGATAATGATGAGCCAACAAGGATAATAACTTATGCACTAAGCTCGCAAGAATATCAGGATTGCCTATATGACAAAGTACCTGATTCTATATTTGACAATTACCTTTTGCAGACTTGTAGAGAGTTTACCATGCTTTGTTTCCTTCATTGTGTGTGTGCATGTTACATAATGTGCTTATCCTTCAGGTCACTATAAATAATACAAAAGGTGGCAAAGATATCAGGATGAATTGATGGTAATGGAAAATCTTCTATTTGTAAGAAATGTAACACGGGTTTATGACCTCAAAGGTTCTAGTTGCTCCCGTTACAATGCAGATTCATCAGGCAACAACAAAGTTCTTCTAGACTAGAATCTCTTAGAGACCATGCCAACTGCTCCAATATTTCTTGGGAATAAAGCCAAGCGCCTTTTGGAGAGAGCAGTCTAGAGTGATACTTTCTTTCTCGTGGTAAATATAGTTTTCATATTCCTTAATCAACTATAATTTTAATCTTAGTTTCAAATTTTTGTTAAGCTAGTCAATTATCATGATTGTGTGCAATGTGTGTTTTTAGTCAATTGATGTCATGGATTATTCATGACTTATTGGAGTTGATGAAGAGCATTGTGAGATGGTTTAGGTAATAATAGACTCATACAATGCTCAATTTCGGTAAAATACACATACATTTTCTTTGAAATATATTTTTGCATATTTGATTTTCCATTTTAGGTAACATTATCAATAATTTCACCTGCTTGGGTCAGAGCATGTATCTATCAACGTTTCAAAGATGAACACACTAACTTTTTTTCTTTTTCTTTGTTTCAAATTTCAATACATGAAGTTTAGTTTACATTGGTGATAAAGCCAGCATTTCTTGCTATGATGTTTTTTATGCAACGAAGTTGCCTAATGATGATAGCCTAATGATTGTGACGATTTTACAATTGACACAATGATCATTCTTTACCAGAGGTATGTTCTCTTGATATTGCACTTTTATGATAGGACCAAGCAATGCGTATTGGTAGTCAAAGATTTCATTGTTTGTGACCACCATTTATGTGAATAGGTCGTGGGTTCCCTTGATTTGAAGGGTTAGGAGAAGCTCATTTTAAGTTCCTCATGTGGATCTAGCTATCAACTGAAGTAAAATGTGCCCATCTTCTTTTTCTTTTCCTTTTTACTTTTTCTGATAATACCTTCTAGTTGAATATTGTCTTTCATTTGCTAGTCCAATTATCTTCAATGCTCTAATATTGAACTTGTTTTATGCCATGAATAAATAATTCTTCTTGATTTTAAAATGCCTCCTTGACTTAATTTTTCCAACCAACTAAAGCTAAGTGTATTAACACCATTTTCTGAACTCAAAAGGTTTCTAAATTCATCATTTAAGGTGATATGATTTTGTTTGTTCTTGATGAGAAGTATCAAGACGTTTTCTTTCACGCTTTTATCCTTTCAATGGTTGGTAAATTGTAAGTAAGTCTTGATTTCTTGTTTTTTTCCATTAAGGTAAATTGGGATTCTTGTCTTTATGCTCAATTTGGGACCATTTTTTGTAGTGATGTGCTAGAATTATGCATGGTTGTTAGTTGCAGCCAATGGTTATCTTGAAACAGTGTGATATTTAAACATGCAGCTCCATTAATGGGAACATCTTTTGTCATAGTTCATTAGATTGGTGGTACTATGATTTTTGTCTTTATGCTCACTTTTGTGTCCATGTTTTGCAATGTCTAGAACTACGCATGGTTGTTAGTTAGAGACAGTGGTTATCAAGAAAATGTGAGCTTTAAACATGCTTCTCCATTAATGGAAACATCTCTTGTCATAGTTCATTAGATTGGTGGCACTACGGCTAGTCAGAAATTGACGAATCCCAACATTAACCAATGTCACTTTAATGTACTATGGATGCCATCTCTGTTTAATGTACTTTAAACAAGTTCAAATTAGTAGATTTCATTTTTGGTTATTATTTTTCTTATCATCTTTATTTTTCCCACTCTAATCCTATTCTCTATGGATTTTTTTGTTATTCCCCTAGATCTATTCTTACAAGTATAATTCTTTAAAGGGTGTTAGCTCAATGGAAAGCATCTTATTTACAAGTAGGAGGTCCGTGGTTTGATTCCATTGTGCCCTGTTATTCAGATGGAATGATGATGATTAGTTTTTGGTGACGAAGTTTCTTTTGACTATCACTAACGAGCTTATGGTGACATTTTATACCCTCACAAAAATATGAAATGGTGACAGTCAATGAACACCACCATATATATGCATCAATAGTGACAACCATGAAAGGTCCATCACCATAATTCACTGATGTTCATATGAAATGGTGATGGTCAATGAAAATCACCACATATATATGCATTAATAGTGATGGTCATGAAAGGTCCATCACACTAAATCATTGTTGTTCATATGAAATGGTGATGGTCACTATTCGTCATTATAATCATTATTGGTGATGGACCCTGAATGTCACCACAACACCTATACTTTTGGTGATGCCACCACTGGTGATGTTCAATTTTTTGGTGACGAAGGCTAAGGTTTGTCACCATTGTTCATATGAAATGGTGACAGTCACTATCCTTCATTATAAATATTTATTGGTGACAGAACTTGAATGTCACCATAACACCTATACTTTTGGCAATGCCACCTTTGGTGACATTTAATTTTTGGTGACGAAGGCTCTTTTGACCGTCACCAATAAGCTTATGATGGCATTTTTCAAGCCTCACCAATGACCTTTTTTGTTGTAGTGTAAGCAATAATACGTGGGATGTTGCCTTTGTAAGAATCAAACATTGATGGGAGTTCAAGGTGATTTTGTTCCAACCACCTATAGATCTCAGAAAAGTATTTTCTTGTGCTTTCGTTCTTCAGTTTGTCAGGTCCACCTTATTTAGTATCATTTCAAATTCAAACATTTAGGACCTACACTAATACGAGTTAGATGAATGAGAATAAATCAAGTTTTTATATTAGGAAGTTTATTTATGTGGATGCTAATAATGAGATCCATGTATAGTAAATTACATTTGAGTAATATATTATTAGTACCCAAACTAATAGTAATCAAGTGTCAAGAGAAACCCAAGTGATATTGTTGTTATGCATATCAATATTCAAAAAACGAAACACATGCTCAAACATTGTTATCCAAACTTATGTATACCCTAGGTCACCATATCAGTGAGAACCTTGGGTGGGTTTTACTTTGGAAACTTGACCTATTTAATTGAAATTTCATTTTAGGTATTTTATCCATGGGGTTAGTGATGTCAACTAGTGGAGGGTTTACCATAGAAAGAGACCATAACTACCTAAAATTTTATTTATGGAAAATCCTTTTTAGATATGGAGATATTTTAGTTTTTGAGGTGGAGAAATAGGAATTGTGCTCACAACTAATCATTATTTCGCATTATTCATGTAAGAGTTTTGGGTGCATTAATGTTTCCACAATAGTTCAATACATGCCATGGGGTGTCATTATTGTTCTAGAATGGTGAATTAATGGAGGGAGAAAACACAATATCCATGTTGGAAGAGTGCAAATACTTGATTTAGTTGGTGAAGTTGAGACCATAATAGCCTTATGGGGAGAGTGTTGAGCCTATATTATACAATAACCTAGTGGGAAGAGTGTTGAGCCAAAATCACATGATATCCCCTTGGGGTGAGTGTTGATACAGTGACCAATATCCTTTATCTACCCACTAGTTAGTGAAGATGATTACCAATATTAGTGAAGTTAGGTCGAGTTGAGCATGTAATCATTTTCTGCATAGGCATTGTGGATGAGACTAGTTTACCTAAAAGAAAGTTCATGCATTAATTTCATTGAACTAATGCTATTTCCAATTTGAAAAAAAGGTGTAGTACAAGTTTCAATGTTGAAAATGCTAACGAATAATACGTGGGATGCTACCTTTTTAGGAGTCAAACATTGATGGGTGTTTAAGTTGATTTTGTTCTAGCCATCTATAGATTTCAGTCAAGTATTGTCTTGTGCTTTTGTTCTTCAGTCCCCCAGGTCCAACTTATTTAGTATCATTTCAAACATTTGTACAAAATTTGTTAGTTGATAGGACCTTACTCCAATAAGAAATTGAGCACAACAAAAACATTTGTAGATTCAACATGTATGATTAGAAAAGTTCACATGAGTCCTTCCTATTATCACATTTTACTTCTTTTTATGCATGTGAAAGAACCATGTAGGTTGACCTTGAGTACCACCAGTAGAAATATTGAATTTAAACCATATGAAAATATTAAACGCTCTTAATGGAAAAATAATTGCCTCTTTTATTATTCGAAGCATCCATTGTATCTATATATTGTTCATAAACATCAAAATTTTAATAATGGTAGTGAAAAAACAACTTGCACAAAGAAATAATTAGATCATACTATCAAGACAAGAACCTTCAAATTATTAATGACACCATTATGCAGAGATGTAGATAATGGGAATTTAACACATGCCTCAATCTTGCTAGAATATAAAATTTTGAGTGATTTGTTTCTTGTAAATGTACTCCACAAGATGCTATAATGTGATATGTGTATGCACATATTTTCTCAATCTCCACATAGGAGAAGGTTTGAGAACTAAGAAAGAATATTTATGATGTTACTTGTTTACAAATTTGAGAAAGGCTCAAGGTTTACAATCAAAATCTAGAAATTTTATTTCCTGGTGGAATGTGAGACATGCTTGGATTTGTATAACACTTCAATTCTTGTTTAGGATCTAGGTAAGTGTGAATGAATAAAAGCTTTATGTCATTTTTATACATTGAATTCCCATTCTCTCTAAGTTATAAAAGGCAAGTTAAAACCTAATTAGACTAAGGAACTACATGTTCCATTGCCAAACTTTAACCTTATAGGGAAGTGCACTACACTTGTTTGATACTTCCACATATTTTGAGGGCATGCCAATAGAAATGTCAATTTTGTTGGATACACTAGCATTGGTTAGTTTTAGAAAAGTTCTCTTTTTCAAATATGTTGTTTTCATGAAGTAATATTTCCAACCAAGAGGATAAAGACTTGGCATGCCTAGGACATATAGTGGTGTTATTTCTTGCATGTATTTGTGATTTATTAGTATTCCACCACTAATTAACTCCATTATGGAGTTATCTGTTTAGTAGTATATTACAACAATGATTTATTAAATGAAAAGCATTCCAGTTTGTTTGCACACCATAAATGGAAAGGAATTTTAACTTTGAATTAGAAAAATGGAATATATTCTGAAAAATATGTTTTCTGATCAAATATAGGTCTATTTCTTGATCATTAAAAAAAAGCAGTCATGACAATAAGGAATGATTTTGGACATAATGAATTACAAAACTATCTAGCTGAAAACAAGCTAGCATATTCAATTTTGTATGCATTAGAGAAAAATGAATGAGTAACATTAAGTTTGTTTTGAATATTTATAGAATCATGCCATAGATTCTAAATGGAAATTGCATGTGCTAATCTTTCTCAATTAATTACAAGGAAAAGAAGGGGCATACATAATTTTTTGGTTTATGGGAATTGGATTCCTTTTCTCGTGGAATAGTACGATGACAATTGAAGGTTACTATATTGACGCTATATTCCTGGTTAGTATCACAATTTACAAAGTCTTGTCTTATTTTTTTTTAGTTTCTTGTAATCTTGTGCTAGAAATACTTTTCTCCACCCATTAGATTTATGCTGACCAATTTTATTGTTGAAGTGTTACTTCTACTTAGAGATAACTATAGGAAACAATACAACTACAAAAGTGGAGCATGAGACATTCTTAGCAGAAATTACTATTTCTATTGTGTTTATTTGCTTTGTTTATACATGTCATATGGGCACAAAGTGGCCACTATTGCCCAACTGAAGAAAACTTGTTCAAGTTTCTTGCTTTTATGGGGAAAAATAACATTAACAATTTTGCTGATGTTGAGGTATAGATCGTATAAATCTTTTATAGTCTACTTTAGTTTATATTCCAACGTTAATTGAATTTCATGTCTTATACTTTGCAGTGTATCTTTTTTTAATTCAGAAAAGGACTTAATATTGATGGTAATAAGCAGGGATTGAAGAAAGAGGAGAACAATAACACTAGAGAGACAAAATGCAAATTAAAGAGAGAGAAGAGAACTGGTGTAGTGGTACCCATAGAGTCATTATCCCTCATAAGACACACACAGAGACTGATGGTCAAGTCTTCAGAGTTGGTGAATTCACTTGCAATGCCTTGGCAACACAATGATTATGTTTTGAAGTGATGAAACAATATTTCATGTGTAAATTGTACTCCAACAAATATTAAGTTGGAAACTCATATTGTAATACTTGACATTTCATATAATATAATTATTGATTGAAATTATTTATAGTTGCATTGGATATTACTTAGTCTTGTAATTAACAGATGTAACTTTGTGTTTTCATATTAGATGAACATGTACATTGTATGCCATTTTTCTTTAAATTTATTTGCAAAATCATACTAATTAATTTATGTTGATTAATAATGAACACATAAAATCAATCTAAAACTACTAAATTAGTAGTTTATGTTTATTAATGATGAACACAAATAAAATTAATATACAACTAAATTAGTTGTTTATAATGATCATTAATGAAAGTAAATGAAATGAATATAAAATACTAAATTAGTCATTTATATAATGAATATGAAACTACCAGAAAAAGATAAATGACTATTGCAAATTATAAATTAGTGATACAAATGATGACTAATTTTTGCATATATACGACTATTAGTAGCTAATTTACAGTATTTTATAACACGAACAAGATTTAGTCATATTTATTTGGTCATTAATTGGTTTCAAACAATGACTAGAATTTTCATATATATGACTATTAGTAGCTAATTTACAGTATCTTATAACACGACCAACATTTTGGTCAAATTTCTTTTATCATTAATTGGTTTTCTTGGGTGATTATTTAGTAATATATTTTGTTGTATATTTGTTCAATAATTGTGGCAATCAATGACTACATTAATGAATAAATCAGCGACTACATTAATGACAAAATCAATGACTAAATTCATTATCAAATCAATGACTAAATTAATGACCAAATATACTACTAGACAACATAATTGAGACAACCAATTAATGACTAAGCTAAAAATGACTAAAAGTTGGTCGCGTTATAAGATATTGTAAATTAGCTACTATTGGTCACCAACCGAAAAATAGTCATTTATATGCCATTTTTAGTCATTTTTTTAGTAACTAATTAGCCATTTTGTATTAGTGTTTCCAAAAGTGAGGGATGAGCCACTCTGACACCCTACACTCTAGCTATCAGTTCAATTTTTGTTGTAATTGCTCCTCCTCTCATGGATTCGACCCATGAGGCTAGAATGAGTTGGTATGAGGCCTATATTATGTATTTTCTTAGTCATTCTATAGGTTGGAATCCATTGGATATTGTATTAGTGTTTCAAACTTTGGCATGAAATATATTGGATGAGTTGCAACTATTTTGGTGGGATTCCTGTGGCATGGTATTTTGACATTGTTTCTTCTTCAGTTACATATGTACGAATGTCTTGTACCCTTCATGATTCATTTCACTCTAAATATGTTTGATTTTCAAGGTGTGATAAGCAGAATACATCTTCTATGCTCTATTTTGGGAAAATCATAATAATTTGTTTAATTTCTTTAGTTTAAAAAGAATTCATGACCTTCATGCTCTTTTTAGCACCTCACTAGTCTAAACCATTTCATCACTATACTACCAAGTGTTAAAGTAACTTGCCTACCTTGCCCCATCAGATGTCTAAAAGTTTGATTTTCTTTTGCCCTGACCTAGTTCACTCTCTGACCTCATTCACTCATCCATTGACTACCCTAATCAAATCAAATCAAAACACCGAGCTACCATATCTAGCCTAAAACCCTAATCTACCCAACCCTCCTGGTTGTGATCCTTTGGAGAGAGCCCTCTACGGCTTGGTAGGGATAGCTACCAAGTCAAAAGAATGGTTTGTGGTTACCTTAGCTAGACCCTTCCTTAGCCTTGGAGATCTGGAGGAGTGATAACATACTGGCGTCATTGCTGGGGAATGAAAGATTCATTTTCCCTGGGTGTACAACTAGCTCTCATTGGATTTTGGTCCTCTGGATGATGGGACTAAGCTTCATAAAGGATGATTCAGTAATTGCAGTGTCAAGATTGTAGAGTTGGCCTTGAGGAGACAAACGAGACAAATTCTACATCCTGATCTAGTTGATTCAATTGAAGACAATCAGAGCTTGTTCAAAAAGCGAAGAAGGTTACAAATCACAAGTTCGATCAAACTTCATTCCATTGGTAAGCTCTCAATCATTACCAATTTTAGATTTCTCTATTGAAGACTTTCCTTTGAAAATATCTTTTTTCAGCTCAAAGTCTTAGGTCTTTTACCTCATATTGTTTGTGACCCTGTTAAGATACTGGCTCCGAAAAGATATACCACGTCAAACCCTGACCCAAATCCTCCTTCTCCGGTTGATAATCCTGAAAGATTATTAAGAAAGCCTAAATTCCCTTTCCTCGAGACTGAAACCACAAAATTGGAAAGGACCACTTCCTTACCAGATCAAATACATAGTATTGAGGATATACCTTTCGAAATTAAATTTGAGTTATCCCAATTCCGTTCAAAGTCCGAGTCTTGTCTTACTGAAGAAGTATTTGATCCCATAAAATTTGACTCATACCTTCCTGCCTCAAAGTCTTTTCTTAACCAACCTTCAGCTGCTTCTTAGTCTTTAAAACTTGAACACGAGGTTTGGTCTAACTTTGAGAAACTTCAAAGCCTAGCTGATCAATTACAAATCACTCCTAAACAGGCCTATATTCAGTATCAACTTGAAATCTTATCTTCTTCCATACCCTCTACTACACCTCTGAAAACATCCCCATCACCTCCTCTATCTTCATCTCAACCAACACAACCCATTGCAATTCCCATTCACTATTTTCCAGGAGTTGTGGCGAGTTTTTCACCCTTAGTATTACCTGGTGAGTTGACGGATTTACCTCAAACCTTTGGCCAGAGACTTCCTCTGTTTGATGGCAACCTAGGAGTCACAATGAAAAAATGTATTTATAAGATGGGTTATTTCACTGACTCAGAGGAAGTCGATGAAGATAATGCTAAAATGAAACTAATGGCTCAATGTTTTTCTAGAGAAGTCAAAAGCTAGATGTGGTTTTGCAGCTCACTCTATTGATACTCAGAGATTGAATGAGTTGTTCTTAGCCAGGTGGCAGGAAAATAAGAATCCATTACAGATCTTGGTGGAATACAACACATTGAAGAGGAATCCTATGAGACAGTTTAGGAATTCACTATAAGGTTCAATTAGATCTACAATTCCATTCCAGATAACATGAAACCTCCACCTGATTTTGCACTTCAGCACTACCTAGATGCTTTTGATCTGGAGATGGTTGATTAATTGAGGGAAATAGATCCTACAACTCTGGAAGACATGCAGAACAATGTTGTAAGTGTGGAAGAAAACTTGATGATTAAAATGTCTTAGTTAAAGCATGAGAAACCGGAAGAGAGAGTAACCATCAAAGAAGAACCTTCTTCTTCCACAAATATTAAGCTAGATGCACTAATCAGAACCATGGAGAGAATGGGCGACTGGATGATAAATTCGGATAGACCTCAGGAACCACAAGTTAGAAATCCTAACTTCATAAATCAATAGCAACCTTAGTATAGGATAAAACAAAGAGAGCAAAAAGCTTCTAAAGCATCGACATCTCAACAGCCAATTCAGACACCCTTGCAGCAGAATTATTCTCAAGGATAATTTGATGATGAAACAGACTCGATTATTGAGGAAAATCACTTCGTTAGGGAAGATCACCACCCCATTTTCTTGACTGAAGATGAGAAGTATGTTGAGAAAGTGGAGGATCATAAAAATGAGGATTACAAACTTGCATGTGACAATGCATTGGAAACCCAAACCAGTGATTATCAAAGAGGATACTTGAGCGCAATCAATTCTCAATAGAAGAAATATTATTTGAGGAATAGAGACATATCAATCACTCTTATTCAGAAAAGGACATCACAACAGAAAGATACCCAACAAAAAACAAATCTTCAAGGTAGTCAAAGCAAAGGTAAAGAGCTGGCAGCAACCGATCAAAGCAGAGCAAAACAACTGTCTACAAGCAGTCTAAACAAGGATCATGACAATCAAAAGAAGGATTAGATACCAAGAGATATGCCCAAGAAGAGAGACAATGTCCAAAGAGAGGTAGATAAATCTAGTTCTTTCAATCTAGAAACTGAAATTTCAAAGTTGAAAGTGTCAATCCCTCTTACTGAACTAGTCAAAAATAGCCATTACAAGTTTGATATAGTTAAAATGCTCAAAGTTGATCCTATGTATGACATGGTTAATATTGAAGATGACCATCTTGAATTGATTTTTGGTCCATCCATAAATGGTCAGTTAGAAGATAGTGATGTTCCTCCATTTTATCTCAGTTTAGGAATCAACCAATTCATTCTTCACAACTCCATGCTTGACTTCGTAGACTCTCATAATTTAATGCCAAAAGCCATCATGGAAAGGTTGGTTCTAGATATAACTCGTGAGTACCATAAATTGTATTCTTTTGACTTTGGTAAGGTTCATTGTCTCGGCCTAATCAAAGATTTTGTAGTATCCCTGGATCAAATCCTTGCAAAGAATGTTTTAATGGATGTGGTGGTAGCTAATATACCACCATGGTTTGGCATGTTATTGTCGAGATCCTGGGGAGAAAAAATAAGAGGAGACTTCTCCTATGCTACCATCCCGGTTTTCAAGAAATTGAGAGAGTTGTACCAAGAAACCAAAATGAAGTTCATGATAACTAGAAAGGATAAGCCTAATAATCATCCTATAAATTTTGTACATATAGATTTAGAGTTTTTAATGTTATATAATGATAGCGGACTGAACGATGTAGATAGTCAGCTTATGGAAATTAAAGATGTACCTAAGATTTTCAATTGTATAAAGACATTTTCAGATAAAGAAAAAGAAGAGTTTCCAAGCTCACCAGAAAAGCCTTCAGATAAGGTAGAAAAAGGTTTAGATCAGCTATCCGAGAAGGTAATGGAAACTTCAAAACAGTCCGAAGGGAAAGTTCAAAAAATTGACCCAAAACATAAAAAATATGAACAACTCTTGGAAGAGGAAATAGGCCTTTGGACCATGGACTTTGATGGTGCTCTTGGGAAAGTTCAAAAAATTGACCCAAAACATAAAAAATATGAACAACTCTTGGAAGAGGAAAATGGCCTTTGGACCATGGACTTTGATGGTGCTCTTGGGAAAGATGGAGTAGGTATTGGCATTTGGATTCAAAGTCCACATCATCGTCAACAAGGTAATCTCCCCCAGCATGTTAGATTTTGCTCATACAAGTTAGCTTTTGATGGCACTAACAATGAGGCGGAGTACGAAGCATTGATCACATGTTTAAAGATCTTGAAGAGGTTAGGTGCACGAAGAATTTCCGTGTATGGTGATTCAGAACTTGTAATTAAAAAAGTTAAAGGTGAATATCAAGCTCACCATCTGTGAATGAAACAATATAGAAATGTGGTTTTAGATATTCTTAGGATGTTTCCTGAGTATACACTTTCAGTTGTACCAAGAACTCAAAATCGTATGGCGGATTCATTAGCTACAACTGCAAGTAATTTTAAAATTCCCATTTTTTCAAACAAAAAATTCTAGATTCATGTGAAGCGTCATCCCTCTGTTCCTGATAACTTACAATATTGGCAAGTATTCTGGGATGACAAACACGTGAATAACTTTCTTCAGAGAGAAGGAGAGTTTGAAATTTTCTCTATGGATGAAACTGTTTATGATGAAGATGATGAAGTCATTGAGGCAGCTCAAGTTGATATACTATAGCTGAAAGATAAAAATATTCTGAAAGGTCTTGTACCTTTGGAAGACTTGTTTGATCAAGATGATGTAGCAAGGAAGACTACATTGGTTCCTATAGATAAAGGTGTTGAAGACATGAACATCAGAACAAAGACAGACCAAAAATGATCAAGCTATCCAAAACATTGCCTCCAGAGGTAAAAGAGAAATACATTAATCTATTGTCTGAATTTTCTGATGTTTTCGCTTGGGATTATGCAGATTTGAAGAAGTATGATAAGAAAATAATTCAAAATACCATCCCAATCAAGCCCAATAAAAAACCATTCCGAAAAAATCTAAGGAGGATTAACCCAAGGTTGCTACCATCCATAAAGAAAGAAGTTAACAGACTTTACAAGGTGGGCATCATTGTTCTTATCAAATTTTCTGATTGGATATCGAATCTAGTCCTGATGAGAAATAAGACTGAGGATATTAGGCTCTACATAGACTTCAAAAACTTGAACAAATTATCTCTAAAATATAATTATCCACTTCCCAAAATGGACCATATCCTTCAGAGAGTTGTGGGCGCTTCCCGGCTATCACTTTTGGATGGATACCCAGGTTACAACCAATTTTTAGTGCATGAAGATTATTAGGACAAGACAACATTCAACACACCTTGGGGTACATTCAAAGATGCAAAGATGCCATTTGGTCTCAAAAATGTAGAACCACTTTTCAGCATGCCATGGACATAGCCTTTTCAGATGAAAAAATGTTTTCTTGGTTGTATACTTAGATGATGTAATCGTATTTTCACATTCAGATGAAAAACATTTGCATCATTTAATTGTCATTTTTCAGAAGTGTAGAAAGTTTGGGATCTCTCTCAATCCAAAGAAAAGTTTGTTTGCTATGGAGGAAGGAAAACTTCCTGACCATATCATTTCGAAAGATGGCATCTAGATTGATCCTGCATGAGTAGAATCCATTCAACAAACTAGTTTCCCTCACAGCAAGAAAGAAATCCAAGCATTCAATGGTAAGATGAACATCTTAGAGAAATGACCAATATGTTGAAAAAGGATAATGAGGTGAAATGGTCCGAAGAAGCTTGCAAGTCCTTTCATGCGGTGAAGCTTGCCTTAACCACTGCTTCTATTTTGATTAGTCCTGATTACACCAATGATTTTATTATATTTTCATTTGCTTTTGAGCATACTATGGTAGCAGTACTAATGAAAAAAAGGGATAAAACCGAGCTGCCAATAGCACTTTTCAGCTGCAACATCAGGGATGTAGACCTTAAGTACAACATCATTGAGAAACTAGCCTTGGCTTTGGTAAATGTGATCAAAGATTTCAGAGTTTACATTTCAAATTTGCATACTCTTGCTTATGTACCTAATGCAGTGGTAAAAGAAGTCCTTGTGCAGAATGACCCTGAATGTAGAAGAGGTAGGTGGATAGTATCATTATTAGAATATGATATTGAGATCAAGCCTACAAAGCTGATCAAGGGTCAAGGCTTAGCCAAACTCATGGCCGAGTCAAACCTTCATGCTATAGACATTAACCTTGTGGCAACATTATCTGACAATCAAGAAGAAGTGGATCTCATTATGGAATCTGAAATATTTTTGTCATCTCTGTGATATTTTGATATTATTTATGTACTTCAACATCTAAATCCTCCTCCAAGTATGTATAAGGCTAAAAGTAGGTCATTGAATTTGAAGGCGTCCAAATATTGTATCATGGACAGTAGAATTTATTGGAAAGATCTCAGAGGTGTGTTGCTGAATTGTTTGACTGAAGATGAGTCCAGAGAAATAATAAATGACTTCCACAAAGGAGGTTGTGGGGACCACTTGTACTGGAAGACCATGACCAACAAAGTACTGAGAGCGAGTTACTATTGGCCTACACTTTTTGCATATATTTATAAGGCAGTGATGAGTTGTCATGAATGTCAAGTTTTCCCAAGGTAAAAGAAAGCTTCTTCCTTTGCCTCTACAGCCAATATCAGTTAATGCACCTTTTCAACAGCGGGGCTTAGATTTCATAGGTGAGATCAATCCATCGTCATCCGTGCAACACAAGTGGATATTGACAACTACGGACTACTTTACTAAGTTGATCAAAGCTATCCCAACTAGGCAAGCAATAGATTCAATTATCATTCAGTTTTTAGAAACTAATATTTTTTTCCCGTTTTGGTTGTCTTAATAAGATTATCACAGACAACGTGGTAGCATTCATGTCCAAAAAGATGACTGATTATTGTGACAAGTACAACATAAAGTTGGGGAATTCTACAATATACTATCCACAAGGAAATGGTTTGGCGGAGTCCTCCAATAAATCCTTAATCAATATCATCCAGAAACTGTTGGAGGCTAACAAAAAGAATTGGCACAAAAAGCTGATCAATGCATTGTGGGTAGATCGGGTGAGTAGTAAGAAATCTCTTGGGCTTTCTCCTTTTCAAATTGTGTATGGAGTAGATACTATTTTTCCTACATCTTTAGCAGTCCTGGTCATGAAATTATTACAAGAAGAGGGAAGTGAAGAGAATGATATTCGGCGCCAGATCAATCAAATGATTCCCTTAGAGAAGACACAGGATGAGGTATTTCAGAACACCTCCAAGCTTCATGAGAGAATAAAGAGGATCTATGACCTAAAAAAGAGGAAGATGATTTCAAAATCGAAGATGTGGTGCTTCGTTGGGATGATAGAAACAAAGACAAGGGTAAGCATGGCAAATTTGAGAACTTATGGAAAGGCCCTTATCATATTTCAACTTTCTGGGGACAAAATTATTTCTTGTTGGATGAGATGAATGGAGAACCATGCTTAGGAGGACCAGTCAATGGTAGGATCATGTTATGAAACCAGCTCAAGAAAAAGATAGAAAAGATAGATCAACGCCTTAAAGTTTAGCCTCTTCGAGGGGGAAACCTCATTTACATTACATAAATGAACAATTCTTGGATGATACAAATGACAAAACCTCCTTTCTATATTTAGGAGTCTAAGGGGTCACAATATAACCCAGCCGACCTAACAATAATAATATAAAGCCACAGAAATAACAATAGAGAGATTCTATGGGCACAATAATAACAATATGGGGACAATAGGGGCACAACAATATTAATAAGGGATGCAACTACAATAGTAATGGGGTAATCACTAGTATTATAGGGGCCCAACATTCCCCTCTCCTTCAAAAAAGTGTTGTCCTCAATGCTTGAGTAGTTCTGGATGCTTAAAATTTGCATCCTCGCACATGGAATGTTCAGCGGATAAGTTCTTCCACTTGATAAGATACTTCGAAATTGATCGATTTCGTAGCTGTTGAGTTCTTGTTTCTATCACTGCTTCTGGTTCCAATATAATTTTTCCTTCCTCGTCAAGTTCTGGAAATATTGTTTGAATTGGGAGCTTGTCGCCTATAACCTTCTTTAAACATGAACATGGAAAACTGGGTGCAATCGAGAAGCTGCAGGAAGCTCCAATTTGTATGCCATAGTACCAATCTTTTGCAACACCTTGTATGGACCATAATACTTTGGTGATAATTTATTATCCTTCTTAGCTTGCTTGAGGGAAATTTTCTTATATGGTTGTACCCGTAGGAATACCCAATAACCTACATCAAAACTTCTTTCGCTGCGATGTTGATCTGCTTGTTGTTTCATTCTATTATGTGCCAACACGAGGTTATCCTTTAAGATTTGGAGGACTTGTTGTTGATGTTCGATGTGATGTTCTACTGCTTGAACCTTAGAATTTTCTCTTAAATATGATGTGATGGATGGTGGCTTATATCCATAAAGTGCCATAAATGGGGTCATTTTTGTTGTTGTATGGAAGGAAGTGTTATACCACCATTCAGCCAAAGGCAACCATTTGACCCATTGTGTTTGTTTATCAGATACAAAGTATCGAAGATATCCTTCCAAACATTTGTTTACTATCTCAGTTTTCCCATCAGATTGAGGATGAAAAGATGAGCTATGAGCTAACTAAGTACCAAGACAAGAAAATAATTTTGTCCAAAAATTTCTAGTGAAAATGGATCTCTGTCACTTACAATAATCTTTGGGTTTCCATGTAGCTTTTGAATTGTTTCCATAAATGTAGTAGAAACTGTACTAGCTTTAAATGGATGTGATAATGCACAAAAGTGTGCATACCTGGTAAGTCTGTCAACTACCACCATGATGACACTCTTTCCCTCAGACCTGGGTAAACCTATGATAAAATCCATTGAAACCTCCTCCCAACGTTCGCTTGGAATGGATAAAGGTTGTAATAGACCCGGTGTCTTAATTGTTTCAACTTTATTTTGTTGGAAAACCTAACATTCCGCCACAAACTTTTGAATATATGATTTAAGTCCATCCTGAAAAAAATCCTTCTTAACCCTGTGGTAAGTTTTTAAAAATCTTGAGTTCCCTCCTAAGGGAGAAGTGTGCAATTCCATAAGAATCTTTTGTTTTAGTTGGGAATTCTTATAGAGGTATAAGCGATCTTTGTACCATAATGAA
>APFE031723760.1:461054-473554 GCA_000404065.3 Pinus taeda
TTAGCTTCTACGCATTTCTTTAAACCATCCCATCTTAGCTTCTACATCTTTCCTTAAACCATCCATCTTAGGTTCTGTTGCTTTTTGTGCAAGTGACACTTGTTGCACTTGTTCTTGTAATTTTGATATATCATGTTGCATTTCTTCCTCTTCTTCATGAGTCATGCTAGAGCTTCCAGGTTCCTTACTAGGTGTTTGCATTTTCTTTCCTTGGGGCATCAGTTACCGATAATAATGCTCTAATATGCCCTTTGAATTCCTACAAAATAAATTTCAAACCAATCTTAAGCAAAAATTTAAAAGAATCTACACAACTTTTTTCACTTTGTAGGAGCTCGATATTGCCTCTGATGTATCTCTGTACATTCAAATCATCTAGTTTTGAAATTGTGACCTGCACTATCCCTCTGTGTCCTCTTTGCAATGCCACTAGTCTGGTCCAAATTGGATTCTCCAAGGAAGAGTTATGCAAAATCTCCCACAGTGACCTGATTATAGCCTAGTTCAGTAGAGTGAACTTGTACGACGTGCCATGAGTCACTATTTCGACCTTTGGTTCTGAACAATATACACAAGAAACTACAGTCCGTCCTCTTTCTATACCTTCTTACTAAATTTCAATCCAATGCTCAGAGAGAAAGTTATGACGATTTTCCCCAGGTCACCTATTTGGAATGTAATTCAAGAGTCTACAAAAAGACCAACTTCCTCAGATCATATCTCCAAAAATATAGCGCAAAATGCTCTGAAATTAGGACCCGAGCTTCAGTATGATGTATGCTCAAATGGGTTTTGTTTTTAGCTTCTGAAACATCGCATTAAAAAAGTTATAGCGAAAATGCCACGATGACCTGTTTGGAGCAGCGAAACCCTAGAATCCAAAGCTCTGATACCAAATGTTATGAAGCCAGCTCAAGAAAAAGATAGAAAAGATAGATCAACGCCTTAAAATTTAGCCTCTTCGAGGGGGAAACCTCCTTTACATTACATAAATGAACAATTCTTGGATGATACAAATCACAAAACCTCATTTCTATATATAGGAGTCTAAGGAGTCACAATATAACCCAGCCGACCTAACATAAATAATATAAAGCCACAAAAATAACAATAGAGGGATTCTATGGGGCACAATAATAACAATATTGGGACAATATGGGCACACAAATATTAATAAGGGATGCAACTACAATAGTAATGGGGTAATCACTAGTATTATAGGGGCCCAACAGATCATGAAGCATTATCTTTTCTGAATTGTCCTGGTTTCATTGTACATACATTTTAAATTTTCTGCAAGTGTGAAGTAGAACATCATTGGAGTTCGAAGCCCGAAGTGAAGGCCATGGAGCTTCACTGATTTTCTACCATTTACAGTATTTAGTCCTTAGTCAAGTAAGTCAGTTTTTAGTCAGTTTTGAGTCAGCCTTGAGTCGGTTTGAGTTATTTGAGTTGTCAACATTTACTCATGCTTTCCATTTTGGGTTTTTTTGACCGTATTGGCCCATATGGTTAGGCTACTCAGTCTACGGTGTTCTTGGAACTTCCAAGGAGCTGCCATCCCTAAATAAGGCCAATGTTTAGAGTCAGTATTTTCATACTGCCATCAGTGATCAAAACTCCTCTTTTATATCATATTAGTGTCCCATGTTGAAATTTTTATCATTCCAACTAGGTCATCATGTAAAAATTTACTCACTTATGGTAGCCCAAGTTGAAACCCCATTCCCTCTCAAAAATAAAAAATTCCTGGCCCACTTTCATGTGTCTCGCTGAACATACATTGACTATAAAATCTCATTTCATCATGTTTTGTGTCAATCAAGTCCACTTGAAGTCCATTTTATTTTCCAAGGTACAATAAAACACCATTTCATTGCATAATGCTAGCAAAGTATGAGAGAGAAGCAAATAAAATTCCTTTTTTCAGTTAGATGAGGGTTTACAAGCATGTAAACATGGTTGCTAAAATTCCAATTTGGATTTTAAGAAAGAAATTCATTCAAGTTTGTAATTTTATTTTAAAAAATAGATATGTAGTCCTATTTTTTATATTTATGTAATTTCATGTCATTATATGTAATAAGTGACTTTTCTCAAGCTGTCAACTTGGTTCCAAAATGCCAAAAGACCAAAAGTCGAAGGTCAATGTATGCTAATGTATACCAAGTGATCAATTTATACAAGAAAGGGTCGAAAGTAAAGATATAGTTTCCAAAGGTAAATTGAATGACAAAGGAAAGAAAGTGGGTCCCAAGGCCCAAAACATCAATTTAATCAAGTATAAAAGCCACCAAAACATCAAAATCAAACCAATTTTCACTCCCAAAGATTGAGATCACACTCCCTTGGCTCAAAAAATTGGTTTTGCAGACTCAGAGGAGAAACATTTCTTGGCGTTGCACTTAGAGATCAGGCACTACACTTAGAAGCCAAGCTTTGCACTTAGAGATCTCGACGCTGCATTTTTCAACACTGGCGTTGTGATTTTGGGTTAGGCACCGCGCTTTTGCTGAGCAAGCCTCCAAAGTGCCAAAAACACCTCCAACTCCTCTCAAAGCTCCTCAAGAGTGGGTTTTCCTCCTCTATCAAATAAGTAACCCTCTCTTCCACTCATTTTCTCTCCCAAATCACATTTTTTCTTGGTGTTTGAAATCCTAAGTAAAAATTGGTCCCTAGGCAAGGGACAAAACCCTAAGTTTACTCCTACCTTAAAAATTTATGCCTACATCCCATGAAATCCCTTCTCACATCACTGTTGAAACCATCCCAACCCCTACAATATCTTTCCTTAGTCCCTAAATACTTTTCCTACAAAACCCTAAGACCCAGGTTTCTAAAAAAATCCCTAGGTAGCTTCTATCCTAAACCCTATAAATTAATTCTCATTTCCAACTCCCTTCACATTTTCACCCCTCATCACCTCCCAAAGTTCCATAACCCACCTCCTCATCTCCCCAAATTTTGTAGTCCTATCCCCATTCCCTCGACCTATTCCCACCTCCCATTGTCACCTACCTTATCACTAGAATCTCTTGAGAAGACATTATACAGGAAGAAAAAGATTATATGGAGGAAGAGGACACACAAGAAGAAGAATTCAAGGAATAGAGGCCACAAAAAGGGGGTAGGATCCTAAGGCTGGGGCCCACTAGCATCAAAGAACTTATCGCTTCACCAATGGCAGCCTAATGTTTTTAGTATGTGGGTTGCGTTGAATTTTGCAAATTGATTGAAAGAGTTCAACATCACCTGGTTTTGACCAGACTCTTTGCATCCCACCTTAAAGACAATCAAGTAAACCTAGTAGGAGTGACCTTTAGTTTGTCTACTGCTATCATTGATGCTACCACAGGGATTCCAAATATGGGTGAGAAGTGGTTTAAATCAAAGGATGTGGAGGATCAATATTATGAACCATTTATCACACCACTGTATAGGAATGAAAGAAGGAAGGTGTTCCCTTTCACTTACCTTCTAAATAGATATGCTCCCTTGATGAAAATCATCATGAAGTACTTCTCTTGCGAAGGTAGGTTTTCTATGCTCTATACTTATCAAATTAGACTGCTTATGCACTTCACAAGGGTAAAATTCCTCAATATCCCATACTATATGTTTAGAAGCATAGATAAAATGGCCTCCATTATGCAAAAGAGAGATTTTGACCAGCAAGGGAACAACCTTTTCCATCACTCATCGATCAAAATCATTGCCCTTCATCACCTTGATCAATTGCATATTTCATGGGACAATTTCATTTCCAATGGCATCTTCACTGCTCCACCAACTCCACTTGCTAAAGGTATGCCTTCTTCATCTCATCCCACTGATCATCATGCTGAAACCATACCTCCTTAATCTCATCCCACTCCTTCTATTCCTCCATCTGATCAGCCACCCTCATTATCACCACCATCATCACCCTTTCATGAGGTCACCTAACAGAGTTGAGCTCATTAGGCTTAAGATGACAGATGTGAGCACATTGGAACATACTTATCAGAGAGGCCACAGGAAGGTTTTTTCTCCACAGATTGTGGGAGGGGCCTTGCCTTATTCATTAGAAAAGCAGGTTCAGAGGGGCAAGGCGGAGATGAGAGAGGCTGAAATCCAGCAACAACAGGAGGACCCCCATGAGACAAAGCATGATTTTGACCTAGTTGACCTAAGTGAGCACGATGACAGTGAAAACACAAGCATTTTCATCAAAGAAAAGAATGCACTCATACGAGAGCTCTAGGTCAACTTGCAGAGGGAAAAATACATCATTTCATACTATGAGCAGAAGAACAAGTAGTATGAGACCAAACAAGAGCTCATGGAGATTCATCTCATCAAGGAAAAGAGGGAGGCTAAAAAGGTTAAAGCTTTACTTGATGAAGCATATGGAGAATATGGTGAACAACAAGAGGAAAAAGTGCCAAGGAGAAGGCCAAGGACTAAAGGCCTAAAAAGAGCATTAGAGCTAGAAAAGCAAAAAGAGGCTAAACTATCCAATCAACTTACTCTAAATGAACAGTTTTCTAAGATGATCAATGAGAACCGGGAGCATTGGCTTGAGAGGGTAAAAATCCATCTTGAAAATCTCCTAGACAAGGCCAAAAGGGATAATGAAATTCACAAGAAGATGGAAAAACACTATGCCTACAAAGAGAGGATTTCCAGGGAAAAACTCAAAGCTGCAAAGGAGAAAATTGAAACCCTAACCAAGCAAAGGGAGGGAGATAAAATTGAAATTCTTGTTGAGGCATCACTCATGGCTTGACACACATCATCAGCATTCCTCAGGCCAAATTTTGTGAAATGTTGAGCAATTTTGGGAAATTTTGAAGTTTTGTGCATTTTTGGCAATTTGTGCACCAATCACACTACCAAAACCCGCTTTTTCTAGGGACCTCAAAATGAAAAATGACCATCACCATTGGATTCAGAAGGCCAATTACAGTCAAGAAATCCACTTTTCTAAGTTTTTTGGGGTCAATTGGGCAGTCAAAAGGTCAAAAAACACCCAAAAAATCATGTTTCTGCCCTGTTTTGGAGGTTGGCGCTGCGATTTTGACTAGTATTGGAAGAATCAACTTTTGAAGGATCAAAACTTGACCATTTTGGAAACTAGGGGTAGGTAGGTAAACTAGATAGGACAGGCATTCCAATGAGCTATCCTGGGCTCAATTTGGACACCAGGAACCCCCTCAAAAGTGGAGCTGAAGTTGGCCTTGCGCTTAGGACAATGGCACTACGCTTTTGACACAAATTTTATGAGTTTCTCAGTTTTACAAATTTTCTTAGTTTTGACAGTTTCACCTTGGAAAATCATTTTTTTACCCATGTAATTGTTGGATTTAAATGTAATAATGATGTTTTTACTATGACCTATGGTAAATACATTAGTTGAAAACTCTTCTTATGATGTAATGAATCAATTTCCAAAAGTGAGGGATGAATCACTTTGATGACCCTACACTCTAGCTATCGGCTCAGTTTTTGTTGTAACTGCTCCTACTCGCATGGATTTGACCCTTGAGGCTAGGATGATTTTGTTTAAGGCCTATATTATGTATTTTCTTAGTCATTATATAGGTTGGACTCCATTGGATATTGTATTAGTGTTTCAGACTTTGGCGTGAAATATATTGGATGAGTTGCAACTATTTTGGTGGGATTCTTGTGGCAAGGTATTTTTACATTGTTTCTTCTTCAATTACATATATATGAATGTCTTGTACCCTTCATGATTCATTTCACTCTAAATATGTTTGATTTTCAAGGTGTGATAAGCAAAATACATCTTCTATGCTATGTTTTGGGAAAATCATCATAATTTGTTTAATTTCTTCGGTTTAAAAAGAATTCATGATCTTCGTGCTCTTTTTAACACCTCACTAGTCTAAACCATGTCATCACTATACTACCAAGTGTTAAAGTAACTTGCCTACCTTGCCCCATTAGATGTCTGCAATTCTGATTTTCTTTTGCCCTAACCTAGTTCACTCTATGACCTGATTCACTCATCCAGTGACTACCCCAATCAAATCAAATCAAAACCTTGCGCTATTATATCTAGCCTAAATCCCTAATCTATCCAACCCTCCTGGCTTTGATCCTTTGGAGAGATCCCTCTCTAGCTTGGTAGGGCTAGCTACCAAGTCGAAAGATTGTTCTGTGTTTACCTTAGCTGGACTCTTCCTCAGCCTTGGAGATCTGGAGGAGTGATAACGGGAACTTTGATCATTTTCAAAGGATCCGCATTCATCACTTTTCTAGTTTGTAGCCATTGTTGTGAGCCACGATCGAGTTAGAGTTGCTGGCATAGAGAAATTAGCGTGACGTGGAAGTAAATTTTTTTCATAATAATTATTTATTGAGCAATTTGATTTGGTTAATGTGCACGGATGAATGGGATACGTTCACATTGACGACATTGTTGGTTGTCACATTTTGATTTATGAGAACCGACTACTAAAGGAAGTTACATATGTTCCTCAGCTATACTTGAAATCTATGAGCTAGCAACCATATTAGCAGACTGTTATCCACATCTCAACATTCCTGCATGGTGAGCATATCCCCAATATCTATATATCTTTCTACAACTACTTTTATATATATGATTTTCTAGTTTTTAATTATTTTAGGAATGCAGATTCGAGAACATTTGGGGAGACAAAGTTTACTACACTTACAACACCTCCAAGTTGAGAGAACTAGGTTAGGAATTCAAGACCATAAAAGAGATGTTCCAGGATTGTGTTGAATCATTTAAAGAGCAGCGACACATTTAAAACATTAGAAACCTAGCGAAATGAAAAAAGAAATTATCATTCACTCATATTATTAGAGGCAACAAACAATTCATAACCTGCCTTATTTATAATATTATTTTCCTAATGAGAACCTTGCTTGATTCATCTGCTTTTTTGACGATATATGTTTGCGATGATGAATCTGATGGAAAGTGTTTATCTGACACTCTCAAGTTAATTTTGTGTATAGAGTTGGTATACTCTCCTTCAACATAATAAAGGTGATTTCTCTCTCTCATTTACTATTAGTTTTGTTTTGTTCTCTCCTTCATTTCAATAAATTTTGATAGTCTCAAAATAATTCTTGTGTATGCCCTTAAAATTCTAATAGAAATATAGAATTTAAAAAATAATATATAAAATTTGGCTTAAATAGAATATATGTACTTTATTTTATAAAAAATAGCAATACTCTAATTACAATGCCAAATCTTTAAATGTTATCAATTCTTAAAAATGTTTTTTTGAAATATGTTTTTTTCTCTTAAAAATAGTACATAAAATAAATAAAATAAAGATGTTTTTGAGCTTACTAAATTTGATAGAGAAGCTTACTTAGTTGTATTTTATATAGAAACACATATAGAGAAAAAAATGAGTTATATGAAATATTGAAAAAGAAGACTAGAGTAAAGTTGAAGCTCAAAAATAAGAAAACACATACAAATATAAGATTTGAATTTTAATTCAAATTTCGATTAATAAGTAGTAGTAGTATTGGTAACTCAAGAGTATTAGACATAATTACTCTTAAATTGCTAATATTTTTGGTAATTTACAAGTAGATTTTAAATTGAGAAAAAATTATTAAATGGAAAAAATTATTAATTAGGCCCACAAACATTTCTTGTGAATCAGTGCACCTCACTTTTTCATCTACTGTTTTCGTATGACCGTAACATTTTTCGAACTACAATTCCGTAGATATTTCGCCCTCTTTCTGTTACGCTTGTTGTGATTTCCAGAAAGCTGTCTCCATTTCGTAGGTGGATGATTATTGACTAATTTCTGAGAATAATATTTTAAACATAACTTTGAGTAGTCGATGGTTTTGAAAGTATCAGTTTCTCCTACACGATTGCTACATTATGCAACAACAATTGACATGTAAGTTGTGGTGTGCAAATTTCTTGAGGAGATTTATTGAATATGAACTTTAATGTGTGGACAATTTGGGTAAGTGCGGTTCACAGAACGTCCACCACATTCATGTAATAATTTAATAAATTTGACCTTTGTCGAACTACACAGAACAACAACTCTAGAGTTATTTTTTACTTTTTTAATAAGGAATTAGGATACACCAATGTTGTTCACCTCCTTATGAATTTAAGAATGACACTCACTATATATCTCATTATATCATAACCACTTCAATTTATCTTTGGCTTAATAAGTGAGTGTTGGCTCTTAATAGAGTAAATTAATAATTAATGCTCAAAGACAATTGGTATCAAGTTTAATAATCAATATGATCGAGCTATGATATCTGTAAGTAGTATTAATAACACACACATCATAACCATAATTTTGGAATGATTTCTACAATAAAATACTTGTATTTGAACAAAACATCATGTGTCAAATGCAACACAAACATTAAAAACACCACAAAATATTTTGACTTAGAAACAAATCCCTAATCTATTTAATACAACACTCTATTGGTGGCCATAATGTTAAGTTCATCAAGAAAGGAATTTATATTACATGGACACATCACAAATAGATTGTCTACTTCAAAGCTAATGATATAAATAACATTCCATTATGAACCCTAATATCATTTACCATGAACTCTAAGTTGATTAACAATGAATGAACTAATCATAAACTATATGAAATACATCAAACTATTGAAAAAAAATTGATTAAACATTTTCAATATATAATAGTGGATGGGGTTTGAAAATTTTCAAACTATTGATTAGGGTTTTTGTGACCATTTGGCATATAATTAACTGTTGGAATGATATCTTTGATATCAACTCTTTCTTCCCAAGGGCTCTACAATTGGCTCTTTATTTTCCAGTGTTTTCATGTAGCTGTTGCATCATTTTCTCTGCAACCATTTCATCTCCAGGGATTCCAACTGTGACCAGCTCGCTTAGCTATATCTTTCTCCACCTCTTCCATAATAGGTGTTGTATCCCTTTTACTATGGCCGACCCTTTCTTCTTTGGGGATTCCATTGTAGCCAACGACTACCTATTTCTTCTCAGGTGACTCCACTATAGCATTCATTTTCATGAAAATCAGTTTGAGATTGTAGTGATGTGAGCAGGTTGATTGAAACAAAATAAAAAATTGAATAAATGCTCGGTGTTATAGAAAGCAAATCGAAACGATTCATCAATCCAAAATAAATCAAAACTGTTACGATAAGTAGGGAGTATGATAAATATCTCAGCATTATAGAAAAGTAAATTGAAACGATTCATCAACCGAAAATAAATCAATACCAAATTTGAGATAAGTATGGAGTGGGAATGGAATTCGACGCTTGGTAGAGTGTGATAACAAGTGGAGGATAATGTAAGTGGTAGCTCCAATGGACTTAACATGTGTCCAAATAATTAATACTTAACTTGTTATTCTATGCTTTGAAACTAAAAAATGGTTCAATATAGCCAATGGAAGATAATGTAAGTGGTAGCTTCAATGGACTTAACAAATGGAAAAAAAAAAATACTTAACTTGTTATTTTATGTTCTAAATGGTTCAAAAACTCTTCATCTCATTCTTAGAATATTCTATTAAGATCAAATCTTGTTTATCCATTTAATAAAAAATAAAATTTTGCAAGCCCATTTCCATTAGTTAAAATAGATATACCTATCCACATAAATATAACCATTATAACAAGGCTATTGACATAACGTACACTGCGAATACCATTTTTCTATATAATATATGTAAAGTGTGACAATATATAACATCTAGCCTTTGTAACAAAGGCGCTTATCACTACACATACTATGCACATACCATGGAATAAATGAGGGGTCTGATCCAAAATACAATGACCTATCAAACTAACACTCAAGCCTCAGAGTTACTTGATTTAGCTAATAGGTTCAATATGTATAGAATTGAACTACCAGGTTAAATTAAATATCATTGTATTTACCATTCCTAAAATTAAACTATGCATTTACAATATATCAAAAGGCTGGGACCCCATGGGTTTGGTAAGTTCAAGCTACTGTAAAAATCAAACTTTTCGTGAGCCTACCCTCACTAAGAATGGTCACTGGAGTCAATATAGCCAAATTTTGAGAACTTCTGGACTATTCTTATCACACCATATATGCAAATTAAATAAATAGATAAATAATATTGATTTTCTTTCTTGTAAGGGACTATACAATGCTATTAAACAAATATGAACAATCACTGGGAGAATTATTTATACCAACCACAACAAACATTCAATGTTTTAATCGTAGCCATAAATATGGGTAAGGGAGTTTGGTATTGAATTGAAGTCAAGTAATTGAGCGACAATTTTAGCCCATCTTAGAATTTGAGATAATATAGGGGCACAAACCAATTAGAAGCTACTTCCCTCCCTCCCACCCCTCCCTGCCACATATATATAGATCACATCTAATTCCCAACTCACTTCATAAAGTCTCTCTTGTTCATCCATTAAATAACTAAACATTGTTACACATTCTAGCCAACTAAAGTACTTGGGGATTTATTACAATGAAATGCTAACAATGGAATGATTGTTTGTGTGAATAATCACCCATATAACAATGTTTCCTTCAGGAGAGTATGCAACCTGACTGTCTTTCATAATTATATAGGTGCATACTAATTGTCCATTACATTCCAAATTCAATAGTATGTAAACACAAGGTGGATATAACCATCTAGACTACATGTTTTGGGTCAAAAAAGGGGCACAACCCTCTTCTTTTAAAATTAGTAAGTAATAACTTTAATTGTAAACGTGCTTCATTTGTAAACAATCTAACATCTAAGATTTCATAAATGTTGAGAACATTATTCATTACCAGTTTTAAGTGCTAATGTAAATCATATCACTTTCAGGGACTATTGAACATTCAAATAAATAATAGTAAGGTTTGAGACGTCCTAGATTTTATATTTGCAATACCAATTTAAAATTACAAGCACACAGGGCGCATGATACAATTTCTAACATTGCCCAACAAATAAAATGAGTTGCAAAATTGCAAATTGTCAATATAATTACTAATACCGAACCAATTAATGATCATGAATGTCTCAACATAGTACCCATTACAATTATTTAACTAAATAGTACTCAATTGTCGCTCACACAAATACCTAAGCATAAATTTAAATTCATAAAATAAGGATTATATATCACATTACTTCTCTGAATGGGAAACTAAAAAATAGATTTCCACTCTCCTCCCAACCATTGGGAAACTGCACCATAATCATCTTGCAATAGACCAACCCCGAGCCAAATCCAAGGTTTGAGGAATTCAATGTGGAAGAATTCTGGAAGGGTTCTTGAGATAATTCCAAGTATCTCAACATGGATGGTATGATCAAAATGTTGTTGATTGAGCCAAAGTGAGAAAGAATGAATTCCCCCTTGGTGTATCCCCATTTATATAACTTAGTTCCACTGCCCTTGTTGTCTCTTGGTTCCATCGAGAAGGAATTTCTTGCCCAAAATGATTTTGTAAACACATCTAACACTTCAAACTATCTAAGGGCAAGCATATCACTTATCCTTTCATGACATAATTTGTATCTTAAATCAGTCAAATCACATATCAGTTAGAGATATGTCTTTACTCAGCCAAAAATGGGTCCTATATTTATTTCAGCAGATAATGTTGCAATGTTCTAGAACAAAAGCAAAACCCAACAATCTTATCCCTCAAATCAAGGATCTGTAAGGTGGTCTAACCTTTAGTTGGGTTAATTAATAAATTCTTTTAACTAATTAATATCAGTTATTAATTTGGTTTTTGGCTAGTTTTGGCTCTCTCCACGCTAGTGTGGTCATCATATGTTTTTTAAAATAACATGAGTAAAACATGGGGAATGTTACAAACCCCGCCCATTTAAAGGAATACTATTTTTGGTGTTCTATAATAAAGAACGGATAGAATGAAGCAGTATAGCCATGACTCTTTGCATCACTGGTATATTCTATGTCCTAAATTTGTCAAGTCCAATCACAATGTTCAATTTCTTCATACGAATAGGTTCGACTCATTGCTTCTTGGAAAACACCCCATGCATTATTAATCCCATCGAGTATGCCCATGACATAGCTTCCATGTTTGAGCATCCCTTTTTGTACGTCTCTAGCCCTTCAAGTGATTTGTTCCTTAGCGAGGCTTTGTTGCATAAGAAGAGTATTCACAACCAATGAATTCGCCTGACTCACTTAATAATACAACAAATTTGTGACGACATATCTCATGGTGATCAACACATGTCAAAATATTTCAGTGTCTCCGCAATGATATTGTTCTTTGAAGCCTTTAGCTCCAACATGCTCCCACTACATTGCTTTGATGTTGCTTGTACTCAACTTCATATATCCTTGTTGGAAAATTTATTAATTCACTTACAAAACAAGCACACAATTCATATGACATTAATCATAAAAAAAAAATCAAGTTAACTACAATTATAACATAAAGACTATTTAAATTTCTAATAATACTTATC
>APFE031723760.1:478554-480297 GCA_000404065.3 Pinus taeda
ATCCAAGAAAAAAAATCTCTTTATTATGCAAAGAAGTAATGATCTCATAACCGGATGCGGGGGACGGGGTAACTCCAAGAATCAAATCCAACCCAATCATAATGCAATTTCCTGGACCAACGGACCAGACCATTCAATCAATTAGTCAGTAGCTCACCTTAGTAAAACTTCAACCAAATGTAGGAGCCTCTCTTGAAGCCAATCCTCCCCTTCCGAAACCAAACAAAAAAGGGTTTTCTCTCTAGATATTTCTCTGCAATAATCAATTGCGAAATGTCCTTCCAAAAAATAGCGCGCCAAAGGGATTTAACTAGAAGAGCCCATCTAAGTCTTCTTAAATCAAGAATATCCCATCCACCGACCTCAATCCCCTTTGTGATCGCCCTAAATTTGACAAGGCGGTATTTTTTAAGTTATCCCTTCCCCAACCAGAGAAAATGAGCCATGATGGCTCTCTAATGATTTTTGCTGGTATAGAATGGCTTGCAAGTGGAGGGTCCCTAATAAGGTGTTATTTTTTTTGGTTTTCTTGGAAGAACAAAATTCTTACTTGGGATAATCTATGTAAGAGGGGTCTCAATGGTCCGAGCTGGTGTATATTTTGTCATAATTCTTAGGAGGATGTCTCGAATTTGTTTATCGTTTTGCCTTTGTCTATGGAGGTTTGGGGGTGTATCATGGACCATATTGGGAGACCTTTGACTCTTTGGAATCATGTTATAAACGGTATCTTAATCATCATGGCATATACAAATCTCTTCCTTTGTTTGTGACTTGGGAGTTTTGGAAGGCATGTAATAGGCCAATTTTTGATAACATGCCTCTTAATATTTCTTACAACTTCTTTGGAGTATTAGCTTGGATATATATGGGATTTCCTCCCATTTGGGATATTATTCCTCACAGGTATTTTTCTCCTTTACAAGTACATTTTCCTACCAGTTATTTCGATGGGGCGACTACTGATGAGTGTTGTGGTAGTGGGGTTTGGTTGAGGTTAAATATTAACATTCACCTTTCTTTTTTTTTCGTGTGGAGGCTATGGTACAAATCAAAAGGCTGAATTTATGGCACTTTGGGCCTAATGGTCTGTGTAAAGCATCTTCAGAACTAACATCTTACTCACTGTCTATGGGGACTTTAAATTTATTGTCGAATTTGTGTTGGGACAATCCTCTATTTTGGCCCCTACTTTGTCTACTTGGATGGCTCGCATTTTGTATCTAAAGCATGATTTTGAGCATATCTCTTTATCACACATCTATAGGAATCACAACTCGATCGCAAATCAATTATCCAAAAAGGGTTTGGAATCTACTTGTGGCATGATCCAGTGAACTCTTTATGTGTGACACAAGAACATGGATGAGGGTAGTTTTGAGGTGTCATGATATTTATCTGAAATATTTCGACTGTCTTTCTTAGATAGGAATCTCCATCTAGATTGGTTTTGTATATCTCATTCCTCTTGCATGTATTTGGAATATGTATAAATTCAATATCGCTCTAAGACTAAGTAGAATATCTGACTGTAGAACCCGATAATGCAATATAACCAAAGAAAAATACTTGTTACACTCAAATTTGTCACCATGACTATCTGCAGTTAGTATGGCTCCATCAATAGTCATACTATCCTCCTTGTCAAGCCTTATACCTCTGCTTTCCATGTCAAACTTCAAGAAAGAGAGAAAGTCATTTAAAATCATGTTTATCTCTGGGTACGCAGGTTCTCTCTACCTT
>APFE031723760.1:496425-517435 GCA_000404065.3 Pinus taeda
GAGTACATTTTTATCTTTTTTTCGAACTCGTTAAAACTTACGAAAAAGTGAAACATCAGAGTCATCTTTTAAGCCCTTTTCTGACTCCTAAAAACTGAAAAGATTGCCGAGCGTTTCTTTTACACTCTTTAAAACGGAATTAAAAGACGGTCCCCTTATAGCCCTTTTCTGACCGTAAAAACAGGAAAAGATTGCCGGATTTTTGTCGTTTCAAATTCGATATTGGAAATAAAACGACGTGTCTTTGATCGCTTTTTACTTTTCAGGTCAAAGACATTAATCATGAAAGTACTCCTTGGTCGCAAGATCAAGCGGTTCTCCCAGGTATTAGTTTATACTTTTCGGGCTTAGGAGACACAAATTTACGAAAAAGTTCAACCTGGAGTTTTCTTAAGTTTTTCAGACTCTCTAAAATTGAAAAACGCCGAGTTTCTCCTATACTAGACTCGTTAAAATTTCACAGTAAAGGACCTGTTCGATTACAAACAGGAACGGGCCACTCCTTCTTAGGGTTTGAATCAAAACTAAGTTGGACTCATCCGAAGGATGAGCTTATAATCAAGCATATGTTATCCTCCTCAAGCTTGTAAAAAATAAGAGGTACTTGCCAGAAATGGTAGGGGAAAAGAGAGAAGAATGAGCCTATTTTTTATCCTTTGTCTCAGAAGAAACCTTATTACCACTCTTGAACACGACACTTTTCATTCACCTGGGTTGGGAAATCCTTTGCCTCACAGTTGATCAAACCACATTGAAATTCTTCAGCCGGGTTCTGGGTATTAAATTTGAGTCATTCGTCACCAAGCCATTTGTTGTATCGTTATGTGTTCAAGAGGTCTACAAACAAAACATTCAACTGCAAAATACCTATCATCCATTTTAACCATCCCTGAGTCAGCCTTTACAGCAACATTTCTTCAACTTGAACGATGATTTTGTGTTGTGGGCTTGCCTGCGACAAGTCACTTTCTATTGACATCAGCACATTATCTAGAGAGATGACTTAGAAATCGTTAGTACCTTGAAGTCTACATGCATCAATGGCAGGTTTATCGCCTTTGACGTCATTTTACATCATTGACTTTCGATCGAAGGACTCCGTGAAATGTTCGACATCGACTCATTCATTCACATCTCATGGATTGTACTGGGTACTTTGAGAACCATTGACATTACTGGTGGTCTCTCTCACGCTTGTTAACAGTTTACATCATTGACTGGTAATCAAGTGGTTTCTACCATGTTCGACATCGACTCATTTATTCGCATGGCTAGAATCGTACCAATTCGGGAAGTAGAGATGAAGACCCTGGATCTAGTTTCCACCATCCAGGCTGCGAGGAGTTTTGTATTCATTATATTGTAGACCAATTATAAACAGATGGCTGCGTCCATACTGTGTCTACACGAGTCTATGATTATGATGTATTATGAAATCATTCCTGTATCAGAAGTAGTTAGTCTATTAGTTAAAGTTTTTGATCTGAGTATGGGAATGCCTACCTCAGCGATGATATAATCTTATACATGTATTTTGTGTTGAAAATTGCAGGTTCTGACTGGGCTCTCCGCGAGATAATCCTTGAAATGATAAAGTACTTCACCCTTCCTAGATGATATAAAACCCTTATCTATTATAGGCTTCGCACTTTAGGGGGCAATCTGTTACACTAAAATTTGTCACCATGACTATCTTCAGTTAGTATGGCTCCATCAATAGTCATACTATCCTCCTTGTCAAGCCTTATACCTCTGCTCTCCATGTCAAACTTCAAGAAAGAGAGAAAGTCTTTAAAAATCATGTTTATCTCTGGGTACGCAGGTTCTCTCTACCTTGCCTGCGTGTACGCATCCCAAGCTCATTTTACCTGCATACTTGTACGCTCTGTAAGTCAAGGGATGGGTGCGTACTCCTGTAAAGGTCAAAAGGCGCGAGTTTCATCTTAAAAAAGTTACTTGTGGTCATTTCTAGAGCATTCTAGAAGATTGTTTGACGTGTATTGAGCGCCTCCAGATGGTTCATGCATTCCTATGAAAGAGGAACTTATCCCATCAAGAGAGGAGCTACCCCGTCCAAAAGAGGGAGTATCCCATTGATGTTGGACCTGAATAACTTCCTCTAGAACACTATAAATACAGGCATTGGGCCAGAGGAGGAGAGGTTAAAAGCTGAACATTCCAAAGGGTAGATGCTGCTGGAATTAGGACTTCCTTGTAGAAGCTTGTGAGGAGAGATTACCATCCTTTCTTGTTTCATTTGGAAGTGGGTGAGCTTATCAAAGTAAAGGAAAACTCGTGCTGGACCCTGGGAGGAACTTGCACAACACCAAGGCTCAGGTTGTAATGGTTTCTTTTGTTTCCTATTAATACAAATAAGTCCATTCTTCTCAACAATTTGTTATTAATGAGTTGTTTCATATACTCCTTGATCTATATGTTGAATATGTTTTATTTTATGGGATATTCAGGTGCTATGTAATCGTTTGATTGTTAGTGAATGCAGGTTTCGAAGTGAAGGAGGAGCTCATCTGGATCGACAAGGCTAGACTACTACAACAGCGTTGGACTACAGGTAAGATCTAAAACACTTGGTTTCTCGTATGATAATGCATGTTTAGAGAAGGATTGCTCTTAATTGTCTTGTTTGTCACTAGAAAGTCTTAGGCTTCTAGGGAGGTTGGTTTTGTCCGCAAGATTAACTCTTTCCGCATGACAATACTATAACCTACTTCTACTATCAATTTGCTTTGCAAAAGCTTAAAGATCGAGCTGAACAATATAACCAGAAGAAGAAGAATCAAACATGAAAGACACATGAAAATACTTTGGGGAAGCCTCAGCTAAAAACCCCACTATCTATATTATCATACAAGGTGGAAATACATAGAGATTGTACAAAGCCTTAGCTCACATAGCTAGCCAGCTCTCAGTACAATCCTCACAGATGCTCACAGGAAATCTAGGGTTCTCACAAGCCTTCGTCTCTGCCCTCCAAGCTCCTATTTCCTTGTGTTGTTCCTAGTGGATGATTCTCACCTCACCAAGTGGAACACTGCTCTAACACACTGTCAGAACTGTGCAACCCTTAAGGAACCTCAATGCTTCTGCATGCATGAGTTTCCTTTATAAGAGAAAACATGCAACTGATATTACACTGTCCTTGACTTTAATCTCAACTGGGTCTTTCTCAGAATAGACATGCATGATTTTCTGATGAGGGAATCTTCAGTTATTTGGAGTACACTAGTTGAGTGCATGCATGCATCAACTGACTGATAACTCACCATTAGTTCCTCAAACAGTTTGGAACTAATTTAACTAGACTTAACTCGGTAAACTGAGTAACTAATTACAACTCAAATATAACTCAATCTTATCTCCTTAATTTAAGGCTTATCTCCTTAATTTAAGGGATAACTCTTGCATGACTTCAGAAAGACTTCTCCAACTAATTAAGTCAAAATAACTTAATTAATTATTTCCAGGTTGCTATTAAGATTAACTTCGATTTTAATTCACAATTTAATTCAAGGTCAAATTAAATTGGAATATTCTGGATTCTATTTTTATCATTTCTTATTGCTATTTTCAACACTCCCTCTCAACAAGAAAGGAATTCAACTTAATCCCGATCATGAACCTTTGGAATGTTATGCATGCAACATTTCTCTCTAGTGTTGTTGCTCCAGCAATTCCAAAAACAAAAACAATATCCAACCTGAATCAATATGATGCATCTATCATCAAAGTCTCTGACTGTTATTGCCTTTGTCAACTGAAAACTTTGTGCTTTAGTTGACTCTGTCTTTCTGTACTGTTGTCAATCCTTCTCTGCGCTCTTCAATATCTGATTGCTCTAGCCTCTGTCACTTTTATATTTGACTGCATCAATCCCACTGATTCCTCATACTACTATGTACTTTGGGCTCCCGTATCAAGGTACGATCCATGAGATAAAACCTCTCAATGGACACTGCCAAATTTTAGCCTTCATGGGACTATCACTTCACATCTCCCCACCTCACACCTGGAGGTATGGCTATATGTGATCCCTCTACCCACTTGGATCGTAATTCCACCCTAATGGAGGTATTTGCATGAGTGGATCTCTTCACTCAGTCTCCTCTCTGCTTCTCCAATTGTGGCTCCTCCACAATTGTTTGAGACTTCTTCTAGGGTTGCATGTTGAGAGGTAATTTACTCTCCCTCTCAACCACAAAGTCTCTAACATTTTCCTTTCTCTTTGATGCTTTGCATGCATCTTGAATCTCAAGAGCATACAGGTTCTTAACTCATGAATTGATCTGTTTCACCTGTCTCGTGGTGATGTGTCTAAGGAAAACCTTTCCCTTACTAAAGATAACATCGTAGCCTTTGTCCTCCAACATCGTGACCGATAACAAGTTCTTCTTTAGTCCAGACACATACTTCACATCTATCAAGGAGATAGGAGCTCCATACTCCCTCTGAAAAGTAACTGTGCCCACTCCTGAAACACTATACCTTTCGTCATCACCCATCTCTATGCGCATCTTGATATCTTTCTCCTCCAAGGCACTGAATAAACTTTTATCGCCAATCATGTGGAATGAGGCTCCACTGTCAAGATACCAAACACAACCCATCATCGATGACACCATGCCTGCCATGAGGGTTAAAGTCCATTTCAAACTCAGAGGCTAATGCCTCACCTTCCGATCCTTCTGAGGATCCTTTCTTGGACTTCTTCGATGGGAAATTAGTCGCATAATGCCCCATCTCGTGACAATTAAAGCATCTCACTTTAGACTTGTCACCCTTCGCCCCTTCATGAGAAGAATTCGATTTGGAATGGGAAGCATTCCCCTTCCCTTTCCTTGCCTTACTAGCTAAGGCCAGGTTTTCTTCATCATCATCCTTGGATGAAGAAACATCTCGTGTGCCCCTCCTGATCTCCTCCTGCATTAGATCTGACCATAGTCATTCCCAATCTGGCAGTTTCTCCCTTCCATTCATAGAGTCCTGGTAGCTATTCCAACTCTTTGGAAGGCTAAGGAGAGTGAGGCTCACCATATCATCATCAACAGTAGTTGTTCCCACACTGCTAAGCTCATCTGATCTACAGGTGGTGAGCTTGTTCAAATATGTGGAAATAGTATCGCCCTTCTCCGTCTTGATTCTTCGGAGCTTATCCTTGAGTGCCAATTTCCTCTGGTCGCTATTGTTCTGGTAGAGGTCCTTCAATATCTTCCACATTGAAAATGGAGTATCCTTCCCATGGAAACTCAAGACAATATGGTCTCAAACTCCCTCAAGGATGATCCATCTTGCTTTTGCCACACACTTCATCCACTTAGCCAACGCTTGTGCATTAGTTGAAGTTGGCTTTGGGATTTCTTGATCAATGAAATCCTTCAAGCCATTGTCTTCTAATATAGCCTCCATTCTATCTTTCCATGCTATGTAATTCGAGCTACCTTTCAAGGCATGCTCGAGTCTCAAGCCATAGAATGCTATTGGCCAACGTTGAAGTATGATAAGAATTTGATTTTCACCTGCAACCCAAAACTTCAAACTTCGAATTCTCTTCTTCGTATATTGTTCACAGCTCCAATAAACTTGGCTCTAATACCATGTATAAATTCTGCAAATTCTCTACAAATCTCGCTCTAAGACTATGTAGAAAATTTGACTGTAGATTAACCCAATAATGCAATATAACCAAAGAAAAATACTCTAACATACTTCTACTATCAATTTGATTTGTGGAAGCTTAAAGATCGAGCTGAATAATATAACTAGAAGAAGAAGAATCAAACATCCAAGATACATGAAAATACTTTGGGGAAAGACTCAACTAAAAACCCCACTATCTGTAGTATCATACAAGGTGGAAATACATAGAGATTATGCAAAGCCTTAGTTCTCACAGCTAGCCAGCTCTCAGTACAATCCTCACAGATGCTCACAGGAAATCCAGGCTTCTCACAAGCCTTCCTCTCTTCCCTCCAAGCTCCTATTTCCTTGTGTTGTTCCTAGTGGATGATTCTCACCTCACCAAGTGGAACACTGCTCTAACACACTGTCAGAACTGTGCAATCCTTAAGGAACCTCAGTCCTTCTGCATGCATGAGTTTTCTTTATAAGAGAAAACATGCAACTAATAGTACATTTTCCTCGACTTTAATCTCAATTGGGTCTTTCTCAAAATAGGCATGCATGAGTTTCTGATGAGGGAATCTTCAGTTATTTGGAGTACATTAGTTGAGTGCATGCATGCATCAACTAACTGATAACTCACTAGTAGTTCCTCAAACATTTTGGAACTAATTTAACTAGACTTAACTCAGTAAACTGAGTTAACTAATTACAACTCAAATATAACTCAATATTATCTCCTTAATTTAAGGCTTATCTCCTTAATTTAAGGAATAACTCTTGCATGACTTCAAAAAGACTTCTAACTTGAATTTCTCCAACTAATTAAGTCAAAATAACTTAATTAATTATTTCCAAGTTGTTGTTAAGACTAACTTCGATTTTGATTCACAATTTAATTCAAGGACAAGTTAAATTGGAATATTCTAGATTCTATTTTTATCATTTCTTGTTGATATTTTCAATAGACTACTTTGGAAGTTTTCGTCATTTCAGATTGGACTCTCCTAGCACATTAGGTGATGATAACAGGGTAGACATGACTATAGTTTCATGAATATCTGCACTTTCCTGACTATCTTTAGACCTTTTTTCAGCGCTTAGGCTGGTTTTTTGCTTTATGATATATGGTATTTGGTGTCTTGGATGATCTTTTTTTTTATGTTTTGGATCATACAGATGATATTGAAATGTACTGGAACTGTTTCTTTAATAGAAGTTACTAATGTTTTTTCTTCTAAAAAAAATATATTAAAAGGCTATGATCCCATCAGTGATTTGAAGAGCTAGTCTTAATTTCAATTAGAGGGGAATATATTCATCGAGCCCTTCCATAATGAAAAGCTAAAAAAAACGTATAATTGTGAAAATGTCACATTATGATAGCATCAAATAGATAATATAGTCAAATTTGAAAACTATAAAAAATAATTAGAATTGTAATTTTTTTATAACTAAAATTGCGTCTTCTTTTTTTAAATAAAAAAATGGTTTAATTATTCTTAAAAGGCCCTATTAAAATCAATTTATGCATTCTCAATAATTAACATCTACGATTCCAACCATTCTTCTAAATTTTAATTGAAAAAAGTTTCAAGCTGTAAAAACCATATATAACACCAACCCACCAGCTGGTTGTGGTTGATGGATATCTAGGTTGACCAAATATTTTAGAATTACCTTGAAATGGTATTGAAAGAAATTGTTCTTTTCGTTGGACTTGTCGATGGATTCATGGTATCCAACTACATCCATGATAAGGAAGAGCATGGATTCACATTGATTGTGGCTTATGGAGTCTCCCACAAACAACATTTTTTTCTCTCCCAACCTTTCTAGCATCATAGCGGTATTGAACCTAGACATGAAATGAAAATATGAGAAACCTACAAACGTCTAGAAACATATTGAGAATAAGCAATAGGTTATTGATTCAACAATAGCAAAATTCAAGCCAATATTTCCATGAACATATAGATCACTTGGGAAGTTCACAATCCTAAGGTTGCCATCTCCATCTCTCGTAAGTCAAAATCCATTCTACCATTCTTTCAGTAGTCAAAATAAATGCTAGCATAAGGGAACAACCCAAGTGGATAAAGAACATAAGGTTAATCATACATCCATCTCCCCTTCAATAGATCACACTAGTGCTACATTATTGCGGAAGGAGGCAAAGGTTCTGCCATGGACATGTTGGTGCCCATGTCTCCCATGGGACCATTATTAACACTCTATTGGTGGTTTTGGAAGTCTATCAATAAAGGGAGTCTCCTTGATGTGAATTCCCAGTTAGACCTCACACCATTTGGAATAGGAGCCCCATCCGGAGTATCAATCTGGTTTCCATGTATTCTTATAGATATCCCTTGGCTTTAAATGTCAGAAAAAGAGAGAAGTGTGTATGTTCCTTTCCAAAAAGAAAGTAAGTGTGTCTAGTGAATGTTCATTTGCAGGTGTATCAAGGTTCTTCTACTGTGGAGGGAGGAAAGATGAGCCTCTAAGAGAAAGGTAATAGTACCATCCTAGTAGTGGCGCACACAAGAGAAAATTAAATCACCTAATATCAAGCAGAATATTCCACATTGATGTGATGATTGTTACAACCATTACAACACATTTTCAATTAGATAAGCACTAAAATAACCTAAATATTTCATCTACTTTAGTAAAGGTGAAAGAAAACATGAATCATAAATATTCACATAACAGTCTTACAAATATTCACAATCCATGCATGAAAATACATCGGCCATCAAGATTCAAGTATTAAGTAAAATTTCTAAGATACATGAATACAACAAGCATCACTATCTCCAATAGTGGAGCATTGGAGCCATGAGTTGCTCCCCAAAAGTACTAACTCTCTCTCTCTGATGTCTTGTGGGAGAAGCCAAGGTGAAAATTCCCTTTCATGAACAATGATGGTGTATATATAACAAATGGGGTGATTCTTCACCTCCCTTGTGACTCTTGGACTACCCTCATGATTGTTTGACTTCTCATGACTTTTTGACTTCTTGCATGACTCTTCACATTACATAGATGACTCTTGGACTTCCACTTCACATTTATATTATAGAATTACATAGTCCACGAATGATGTGGCATGTGATGGTTCATGACACGACACGACATGACATTGATGGCATGGCAATGTCAAGTCTCATTTTGTTTTTTCTTTCTTTGTGTCTTCTTGAAAGATGGTGCATGTTCTTCTCCTTCCTCCTCCTTATGACTTGAGGATAAGGAGTCTTGAACGTGGTCTTGATCTTCCATCTTCTATTATAGTCTATTGTTCCTTCGTCTTCTTTCTTGGTGATCATCTTATCTCCTCAACTCCTTAGACATCTTCTAGCATGTCCTCCTTCTCTATGTCCTTCTTCATCATCTTTCCATAACATGATAAATTATGTGCATATACATTCCACTCATGACAAGAGGACATCGGTCTGATAAACCCCTAGTATAAGCTGCTACATGATGATGCACTGAATGAGCCAGAACCGGTTGATAGGTTAAGGAGAGGCTCAGCAATGTGACAATTGCGCAGCTCAGGCAGTGAATGGTCAAGCTTGAGCCTTGAGACTATGGAATGCACAGTTTAGGGTGGACTAGTGTTACACATCATTTTATCCCATTAGGAAATTGGTTGTCAGTTTGGACCTTTTGCTATCCATCAAAGTGTTCCAAAGCATCCCCTTGCAAGGTTAGAACCCAAACAATACCAAAGAGAATGAAATTCCTAGGTCTCAAGGCTAAAAAACCTATTTTTAACTTCATGCATAGTTCCTTAGTCCATTTCTGCGCATAAGCATAAAGTCCATTAGAATTTTCAGAAAATTGTGCTCTGTCTGACACTATGGCCTAAGCACATGACTTAATACAAGTAAAAAATAAAAAGTAAAGTATAAAATATTTGTTAGTCAAATATTTCCCAACTAATAGCTTCAAATGGATGCCTACTCAAGTCTAATCCCTCCCATAATGGAGCTACTTCCCTCTCTTTGTGGAACCCCTATCCCACCATTTGTAGATCTCATCCCTTAGGAAAAGGATCCCAATCCTGCTCCTCTTGGCCTATAAATCAAACACAAGTGAGAGGATTGAAAAGGACCATTGAAGTTAGGCTTATAATGCAGAAATAAGGCTATAAGGCTTTTCATCTAAGGAGAGGGTTGGAGATTGTGATAAGAGGCTTAAAACATCAAGGCTTTGATGTTGTGATAAGAGGCTTAATAAAACACAACTGTTGTTTCCTAATCATTTCTTCTCTTATATCATTTGTGGGATTCCTTGATAACCCACATAGGTTATGATTGGTTATTGATTCAATTTATGATATATACTGAGTTAAGTATTTCATTTATCTTTCATTCTATATACTAGATCCTTTGATCTTTTGTTTCTTTCTGTCTATGCAAACTTCATTCGAAACATCATGGAGAAGCTGTGGAAAGCGTTGGAATGATATCTAAAGCATCAAGGAGAAGATAATTATCAAAGGCACTGAAAGGGACTTCAACAGCCATTTCGATAAACCGATAAGTGATCTCTTGCATATCACTTGATTCAATCAATCATAAACTAAGGAAACGTAGCAGTCCTTTCTTGTTCGTTACTAGATTTTGTTTGAGATTTAGGGAGATCCATCTTGTCGGCAAGAGGGACTAGTTTGCCTAACATATTGGCGACTCCACTAGGGATTGTCTCACTCTCCATCATTCTCTTTGTTTTGACCTTTTGATAGCCCTCTATGAGTCTTTAGAAATACCAAAAATCTGGATTTTATGATTTATTTGACTTGTTTTTATTTTTTCTAAAAATTTCCCACTATGTGCACTTTATCTTTAGGCACAGAGCGTATTTTTGTGCAGTTTTTCCTTTGCAACCGTGTGTATGCGCACTCGATTAATCTATTTCTTATGCATATATCTGGAATTTTTGGAAATTTTAGTTTTCTCTTCATCAAGTTCAGAAAAAATTGTTTTTCCTCTTTAATTACACTTGTTTACCTTATGGAAATCTCCTCCTTATTTCAATTTGACTTTTGTGGTTTCCTTTTTGAAGAATTATTTACTTTTGCAAATTAGAGTTTCAATTTTGATTTAGTGAATTGTTAATTAATCAACAGAAAGACTAGTCAGTTTTGGATAGTTTGAGTTGGTGCTTTTTTATGTCAAAGCATTAGATTAAGTAATTTGTTTTCTAAATTGCAAAGTGTCATTAGTATTAGGAAAATTTAGGGTTTTTTAAGAGAGAACTTGTGATTGGGAGTTTGTTGTTTTTCCAAAGTGATTACTGATTATTTCTCTATATAAGAAAATACAATCTTCTTCTTATAGCAATTAGCAACTCATTACGTCAAATTGAAATTATAGATTGTGTATGTTGAAGGAAGAATTCATTGATTTTTTTGGGTAGGTAAGAAGTTGATAACATCAAAATTTTTCTTCTTGTAACTTATATTTTGAGGAATTTAGGTTGCATTTCTCGAAGAAGAGCCAAGAATAATGTATTCCACATTCTCTTTGATTTGTGTCTTGAAATGATTCATTGATTCTTCTATTTTTGAAAAGTTAATGAAACCTTTTCCCTTATTTTAGTTACAATTCATCGGAAAAAACATTACAATTTCATGTTCAATTGCATTAGGTTTTGAGTCAAGTCATAACACCATTAGTTTCACGTCCATTTACCTTTGAGTAAATAACAACTTTAAAAATAACACTAATAAAATCAATCTAGAATTTTTTATTATTTTAGGTCTCTTTTCCACCTACATTAGATTAGGTTGTAGGGCTTTGGAATAGGGAAGTGAGTTAACTTTCCAAAGACGGAAACAAACATTAGCATCTTGCAAGAGGACGTAAATTCATTTACTGCAATTTGGCTATGGGAACCTCTCCTTATAAAGGAGTTAAGCACGAGATCATATTGGACCTAGTGGACTGATTGCCCCACTTCATTGGTTATGGTAGAGTGATTTACACATATTAAAAATGGTGTTGAAAGGTACTTGAGAGTCATTTGGAAGTAAACCTCAGATTAACCATGTTTAGGAATTATCAAGGGGTTTGATATTTGTTACTCTGCCTTTGCGTGTATGTCTGATCTGTGAATCTCTCGCCAAGTTAATTTTTTTTACATGATAACCTTAGAGACCATAATCCTAGGGCTATTATCCAAGGTGACGATGGAGGGGAAGTCTCTGTTGTACCTGGAACAAACATTGGCTAGACTCACTTAGGCATTTTTGGAGGGTATTCTTCATTCAAGATGGCATAAATGAATATTACTTGCACCAAATCATGTACATTAAGTAGGTTGTCAATGTAATTAGTTCCACCTGCTCTATCTTTAGCCACTTTTCACATTAATCTCTACGATGTTGGGTTTCATCGCCAGCTAGTGATTTCAATGTTAAAAGCTTGTTTACATATATTGTTTCCTCAGATTTACTAATGCATGTTATTTGCTTGTTTCTACTTTTATAGACCTTAGGTATGGATTGTGATTTTCAATTGTTAATATTGGTAATAAACTTATCTAAGTTGAATCTAATGAAACAGTGCCAGAAGTTACTAATAAAGAAAATAGGAATCCTAGTCCTTTTCCTAACTTTGCAAATGTCGGTGCTCCTTATATGGCTACATTGTCACTTCCTAGATTCACTATAGGTTTACTGGTGTGGTTGTTTTCAACTTCTTTGATCCCAAATGCCCAAAATATTCAACCTCACCCGATTTTTTCACCTAAACCGATTTTGCCATCTCAACATCACCAACCTCATGTTGACCCTTTACCTTCTTCACCCAACATGCCCTTCTCTCTCTTTTCTTCTTCGCTTGGTAAAAACCTTGATACTAGTAACCAAGTGACTAAGAAGAAGAAGAAAGGGAAGAGGAAGAAGAAGAAAAATAAGAAAGATTTCAACCAACCAACCATGGTTGTAAGTATTGGTAATGTTAAGGAAACTTTCAACATCCATCGCAAGCCCAGATACCCTTACACGATTTGTAAGGGTGACCACTTCCTTATTGATTTTTCTGGTATTCCTAAGGTATTGGAAGTATGGTCAGAAAATTCTTATGAACCTACTGTAGATCCATCGATCAGTGATTGTGAGGTTCCTGGGAAAAAGATTAAAGTTAGGTTTCCTTGTAGGTTATGCAAAGGGATTCATCATAGTCACCTTTGCCCTCATATGGACAAAGACTCAAAATTGTTGGAAAAACTTACTGTTCCATAGTAACAACTTCCAAATGGTTACAATAAAATTTCTCCCAACCTACCGTCAGTTGACAGAGTGATTGATCTAATTCCAAGTACAGTCAATTCCACTCTTCAATTGGAGAGTGAAATGCACATCACTTAAATTGATGAACAATTGGTTGATTAAGTGGTCAACTTAATACCATCTTCAGTTGATCCCACTCTCCCTTTAGAGAGTGAAAATAATATTTCTCAGGTTCCTCATGTTACTTTAGATTCTTCTACACATGGGGACGTTTCATTTGTTTCCATTGATCCCCATCAAAGTAATAAGGTTATATCCTTTGATTGGAGTAGAGTGACAGGACCTTGTCTTCCTTCTTCCACCCCTTTCGAAATCATTGTGAAAGCATATGGTAAGAATGTAAGGCAGACAAGTTTAGATGAAGGTGCTTTTTTCATTATTTTATCCTCATCCACTTAGCAAGCTTTGGTTCCCCTCAGCTTGTGCTTGTTACACAAAATATTTTAGCCTTTAACAGAACCATAAACAAACCTTTATGGATCCTTCCTAAGTTACCTATTACTCTGGAGGGAAAGGTTTTTTTATTGATCTTATGGTAGTCCAAGGACCCTTGGATTTCAATTTCCTCCTTGGGGAGAATATGTTTATGCCATGAAAGTTGTCAGGTGCACACTCTTTTGAGTGATATATTTCCCTCACAATGGAAATATTGTGATGATTGACCAATTTTCGTTTGATGGTCTTGATTCGACTACCTACCATCTAACATCCCTTAATGCTCCTTATATGCAAGTGATATCCACTCCACCATAGGTTAATTATGTGGAAACTAGTCCAATGTTTTTAGTTATCGATGCAAGTGAGCCTCTCATTGTTTGCTCGACTTCTTATGACTTAGATTCGGTAATTGACATAGGGAACCTTATAGGCGAATTTGAAATGGATTTTATTACCCATTTTGGTTATCTTCACATGTCTTCTTTTAAGAGAGCAATTCTTCCTTCTGATGAAGATCTCTTGGAATCCATGGTCGAGAAGTATCCCTTGGCATGTGCTTCTTCCAAATGGAATCCATAATCCAAGTGATTTGAGAGGATGGTTATTTTACTGTCTCAACCTCGTTAAAAAATGAAACAAGTTCTTAACAGCATAGTTATTTTTGTTTCAAGCTTGCATAAACATGAAACAACCCCCGATGATGGTTCTTCTACTGTGTCAACCTCGTTAAAAATGAAACAAGTGGTTGTGAGGATAGTAATTTTATTATGTAAAACTCATTAAAAAATGAAACAATTGACTACGAGCATAGTTCCTTTCATGTGTCAAGCTTATTAAAAAATGAAACAAATCCTCCCCTAATTAACTTGAGTCTTTAACTTGATCTCGCAAATGAACCTTCGTTTCATCCACCTATTAGTAACCAGTAGTCTACTCATGTGCATTAATGAAGTTTGGAGGGCATGTGCCCTTGCAGTCATTATGCTGGGGGCATGAAAACTACTCTCAAGAATAGGTTTTATCTGTTTAAAGTTTGTGTAAAAATTAAATCACTCTCAAGGACAATTTTTCTCTGTTTCAAGCTTGTGTAAAAATGAAACCACTCTCAAGCACAACTTTTTTCTGTTTCAAGCTTGTGTAAAACTGAAATCACTCTCAAGCACATTTTTTCTCTATTTAAATGTTGTATAAAAATGAAAATTATTTATGAGTCCATTTTGGTTATTATTTTCAAGTCTGATTAAACTCATGAAAATCCCTAGCTTCTTTTGCTATTTTTTCATGCTCGTAAAATGTACATGAAAATGTCAAGTTCTTTCCGTCTTTCCTTGCTTGTTAATTAAATTGAAAGTCGATGATAACAAGTAAACTTTTATTAATTTTTCAGACTCGTTAGAACTTATGAAAAAGCGAAACCCAAGAGTTCTCTTTAAGCTCTTTTCAGACTCTATAAACATGAAAAGATCACTGAGTACTTGACTATTCGAACTCGTAAAAGCAAATGAATAGTCGTCTATTTAGTATAAATTTACCCCTTTTACAGACTGAAATAGACTATTTACAAAAAATGTATACGTTGACTAATCATGGTCAATAGAGTTCTCTCATGTATTATTTTATCCTTTTTCAGGTTTGAGAGACTAAATTTATGAAACAGGACACTGTGAAGTTTACATATGTTTTTCTTCTGCTTGCCTATAACCAAAAAACACCGAGCTTTACTTTCTTCAGGCTCATTAAAATTTTACATTGAAATAACTAACCAATTTTTATTTTTGTGTCTTTTCAAACTCTTTAAACATGAAAACGACATCGAGTTACCGCTTCACTGGACTTGTAAAAATTAAATAGTGTAGGACTCATCAATAATGATGGGACAAAGCAACTCCTTCCTATGGTTCATTAAAAATACTTTCAAGGACTCATACGAAGGATGACCTTACAGGACATGCATATGTTATCCTCTTCAAGCTTGAAAAAAATAAGAGGTACTTTCCAGTAATGGTGGGGGGAAATTGGGAAAGAACATTTGTTTATATTGTAAAAGGTAGTATGTCACTCTCGAACATGACACTACGTCACTTTTGTGTGTCCGGCTTAGGAAATACATTTGTCTCCTAATTGACCATACCTCCTTGAAAATCTTCAACTGGTTTCGGTATTATTTTTGAATCAAATGTTGCCAACTCAAAATGTCATGTCGCCATTATGTGCAAGAGAAGTACAACTTCAGTTGAAATTACCTTGCAAATTCATAATATTCAATCGTGTCAACCATCATTGATTCAGTCCTAGACTACTCCAATCTACTGTTCTTCAAAACTTGACATGAGTTTCCTATCATAGGCCCTCCTGTGGCAGGTCGCTTCCTATCGTCTCCATCTTACTATCTAGGAAGTTAATCTAGAAACCTTCGGTACCTTGGATCCTGGATGCCTTAATGGAAGGTTTCTCACCTTCGACGACAAGTTCTTATCATTAACCTTTGATCAAATGATTCTATGAGTGTTTGACATCAACACATCTATTAACACTTCATAGATTGTAATGGAAGTACCTTGAGAACCATTGTCATTATTGGTTTTTTATCTCGCACTTTTTAACAGTTCACATCATTGACCGGTAATCAAGTGGCTTCTACCATGTTCGACTACAAGACATTCACTCACATGCCTAGATTCATACTAGAGATCAAGAGATGGAGATCAAGACCCTTGATCTAGTTTCATCCATCCAGGTTGTGTGGTGTTATTAAATATTCATGATTGTAAACTTAGATACATTGATGGTTGCATCTCATCTATTGACATGGATATTCAGATGTATTTTTGTACTAGTTCTTTTGAAGCATTTATGCTCTGAGTATAGGAATGCCTACCTCAACGATGATTTTATATTACATTATAACATTTGATTGATTGTTTCAAGTCTCCAACTGCAGTCTCTAACCTGAACCTTAGCATGACAAAGCGCTAGAGTCATCAAACATATTTTCTATCTTTGCACTTTATGGGGCAATCTGTTACATGTAATTTTGTCGCATTAGGTAAATGACTGTCAGTTTCGATATTTTTCTATCCATCCAAGTGTTCCAAAGCATCCCCCTACAATTCTATAACCCAAATAATCCCAAAGAGAATGAAATTCCTTGAAATCAAGGCTCAAAAACCTATTTTTGGCTTCTTGCACACTTCCCTAGTCCATTTCTACCCATACACAAAAGAGACCATTAAGGTTTGGTTGAGGTTAAATCTTAATGTTCAACTTTTTTTTTTTGGTCTAGAGGTTCTGGTACAAATCAAAAGGTGGAATTTACAGCACTTTGGGCCTTTTTGGTCCTTTCAAAGTGTCTTCAACACCGACATCTTACTGTCTATGGGGACTCTAAATCTGTTATCAAAGTTTTGTTGGGACAATCCTCTATTTCGGCCCCTGCTTTTTCTGCTTGGATGGCTCACATTTTGTATCTAAAACATGTTTTTGAGCATATAAATTTATCACACATCTATAGGCATCATAACTTAGTGGCAGATCGGTTATCCAAAAGGGGTCTGGAATCTACTTGTGGCACGATCCAATAAAATCTTTATGTGTGGGACAAGAAGATGGATGAGGGTAGTTTTGAGGCGCCATGAAATTTCTTTGAAATATTTCGATTGTTTTGCTTAGACAGGGATATCCCTTTGGATTGGTTCTGTATATCTCATTCCTCTTGCATGTTACTATGTCAGTTTTGGCCATTTTAGATTGGACTCTCCTAACACATTAGGTGATGATAATATGGTAGACATGACTATAATTTCATCAATATCTGCACTTTCCTGACTATCTTTAAAACTTTTTTCAACCCTTAGGTTGGATTTTTGCTTTATGCTCTATGGTATCTGGTGACTCGGATGATCTTTTTTTATGTTTTAGATCATACATATGATATTGAAAATGTACTAGAATTGTTTCTTAATAAAATTTACCAATGTTTTTTTATTTTGAAAAAAAAAAAAAAAAATAAATATATATATATATATATATATATATATATAATATATATATATATATATATTATATATATATATATATATATATATCAAAAGCTTGAGATCCCATCAGTGATTGAAGAGCTACTCTTTATTTTCAATTAGAGGGAAGATATTTAATCTAGTACTTACATAATGAAAAGCTTAAAAAAATGTATTTCAATTGACAACAATATATTATCTCTACATTTCATTTTCGATAACATTTATTTCTATTAAATAAATTAATATCTTAAAATAAGATGACACTTAGAAAATATCACATTATGACAACACCAAATAGATAATATAGTCAAATTTGAAAACTATAAAAGATAATTGGAATTGTAATTTTTTATAACTGAATTTGCATTTTTTTAATAACAAAATGGGTTAAGTATTCTTAAAAGCCCCTATTACATTCAATTTATGCATTCTAAATAATTGATATATGTGATTCCAACCATTCTTATAAATTTTAATTAAAAAAAGTTCCAAGCAGCAAAAGCCATAGATAACACCAACCTACCATCCTTGTTATGGTTGATGGATATCCAGGTTGGACCAAAGATTTTAGAATTACCTTGAAATGAAATTGAATGAACTTGTTGTTGTCATTTTAATTGTGAGTAGATTCATGGTATGGAACTACATCCCTCATAAGGAAGAGCATGGATTCCCATTGATTGTAGTTTATGGAGTCTCCCACAAATAAAAATTGTTTGTCTCTCAACCTTTCTAGCATCATATAGGCATTGAAACTAGACATGAAATGAAAATATGAGAAACTCAAAAACATCTAGAAACATATTTAGAAGAAGCTGAAGGTTATTGATTTAATGATAGAAACGTGCAAGACAACATTTCTATGAATAGATAGATCACTTAGGAAGTTCGCAATCTCGAGACTTCCATCTCCATCTCTTATAATTGAAATCCATTATAACATTATTTTGACAGTTGAAATCAATGCTAGCATAAGGGAACAACCCAAGTGCATACAAAACATAACATTCATCATACATCCATCTCCCCTTGAATAGATCACACTAGTGTTGCATTACTACTGAAGGAGACAAAGGTTATACCATGGACATGTTGGTACCAATGTCTCCCATGGGAACATTATTAGCACTCGTGTTACATGTCCCTAGATTCAACTCGTTGACTTCTTGATGTGATAGGGTTTCTGTAACATTCTTGACAATATATTCTACCCTAGTGTTCCTCTCATATTTACCCCAAGAAACTCCTGAATCTTATTTCCTATCTTGGATAAAATTATATCGAGACACCATAAATATTGGAATAGGAACAAAGAACTTCCACCATTGTTGTACAAGAATTACAAAGACAATACACTTATTTAATATAGCCTAACCCTCTAATTCATTTGAACCTGACTTAATGAAAAAATATTATGATAAATAAGGAGAGTCGACTCCTAGCACAACATTATCTGGTGTCAAGCAACACAGCCCTATAATTTTCTAGTGTTGCCTCTTCATTTATGGTACTTATCATAATTTTTTCCACCTATTCCCTTTGCTTCCCTAATACATATTTTTCCCCGCTGATTGGATGTCTTGAGACACAATAAAATTCCCTCACTCTCACCACATAAACACCCTCTTACTATTACTTCCACACATACAACAAGCCATCGAATGAATGAACAATATTGGGTCATACAAAAATTCTTGAGCAGTCTAGAACGACCTACATATTACATCTCACATGTGTTGGGTAATGGATTCTGAAGCCATGAATAAGTTCCATAGTTAAAGGCCCATATCAAGAAGGCAGATGACATGAGAAAAACACCACTCCATCCAACCATGCTTGCAAATCTAGTGCCTCACTTCTTTCCCATCTATTTGTCTACATGAGACCAAAATTACCTATTTCTACTCTGCAGGTCACGAGCAAAAGATGAATCCAAGGAAATTACTCAATGTCGACCATGCTTCTTTGTCTTTCTCATGATTAATGAATATGAATTTTAAAAGCACCGACAAAGAATGTACTGACTCACTGAGTTGTGTTTGTGTGAAACTCATATAAGTTATTCAAATTGCGAAGATGTAAAGAAGTTAATTATGGATCAGAGTTCGATATTTATTGCTTGTGACCTAACAAAGTTAATTTGTCAAACATATATATGTATATTATAATTATATATTTATATATATATACATACACACATATCACCACACACACACACACACACACACAGAACAACACACACACATTTATAAGACTGGTGTGAAGGGATTATACATAAGGTGGTTTGGTTTCTAATGTCACTTTCGTCATTGTACTGAATTTGATGTTATTATTGTAAATAATGTGAGTCAGATATTTAAATCCCCTATCAAATCGCCAATCTCCATAACATTCCATAACCCGTAATTTATCCAACAACCCTTCACTAGGCATTTTGTGTGTGTGTGTGTGTGTGTGTGTGTGTGTGTGTGTGTGTATATATAACAAGTAGAAATAGAAATTAACATTTTTTTACTCCCAATTTTTTCTTCGCACTTCTAAAACATACTAAACCCCCTTTGAAGGGTTGAAATGTGTTCAATTTTGAACCTTGGATCCCATGGATTTGGTAGGTTTAGGCTGCAATAAAAATCGAATTTTGACTTTGTTGTATTTTGTGATTGTGTGAGCCTACCATCACCAAGAATGGTCGTTGGAGTCGGTATGGCCAAAGTTTGAGAACTTTTGGACTATTCATTATCACACCATTTCTACAAATTAAACATGTCTAATATGCAACATTGCTACTTAGTCCCTACCTCTTATGCAAAAATTAATTGATATCCTAAATATAAAAATTCCCCTTATGCCCATGCATAAACATAAATTTTTTAATTACTAAAACTTATGATTTGCAAGGTTGCATTTTGTAAGAGACATTATAATAGTTTAGGTCTTCTTCAAATTTTGAATTTATTTTTCTACTTTACAATATTAAAACAAACAAAATTGTTAAATTTTTTAAGTAGGAATATTTCTATAGTTGAATTCGAAAAATTAAGATTTACTAAGTGTTTCTAAACAATGAAATTTTTATTTTGCAATAATCATTTATAACAAAAATGTACACAACAAATGGCCTCAATTAGCTTTTGTTTGTTGTCTTTATTCTTAAATAACTAATACATCTCAAATGCTTGCATTATTTGACAACTTGATATTTGAAGGCCTTATATAACTCCTACACAAGTTGCCCATAAAATCAATCTAGCTATTAAAGCTAGGTAAAAATGTTTGAAAGAAAAACATTATATAATATTAAATGAACACATAATTAATTGTGAAAAAATATGTTGATTTAGGGGTATACCAAAAATATATAAAGATTTATAATGGAGGGGACATGTTTTTTTTTCTTATCAATACATTATATTATTTTGAAATATGTTGTTAGTAAATGAACAATTAAATTTTAGGCATTTTATATTTTTATGAAAAAAATAGAATTTTTTTATAAGTATTGAGAGACTTTAAGTTATTAATAGATTAGAATTGAGACTATAATATTAGTTCCAATTAGAAATCAAACTATGAAGGTAAAAAGTAATTTCAATAATTTTTTTCATATATATATATA
>APFE031723760.1:517973-554259 GCA_000404065.3 Pinus taeda
GAAGTGCTCTAAGGGTTTTTGAGAGTCTTGAATCCATATATACAGTCAAAAAACCAATTTAAATACTACAAATCAAGATTTCACCTCAAAAGTCCAAAAAATCGCACTATAGACAACTCCACACACACACAGATTAAACCACCAAAAAAGAATATCATAAAATAAAATGTGATTGTTAAAAAATTTCAAAAACTTTAGCAAACTTTGTAAACTATTTTCAAAAGTTACACATTAATTAAAAGTCAAACATGAGTTTGGACCACACTTTCTTAAAAATGAATTTTTATAAATATGATTTTTCATTAAATAATGATTTTTTCCATAAAATATTGATAATTTGATGTGTGATTACATTTATAACACTTGGTAATAATATTTTATTTTTATTTTTGAATTTTTAATATTTTTTTATTTCTAATCAATTCTATTTCAAAAACCCATAAATAATCATTCATTCTATATTTAACTATTAAAGAGAAAAATATAAAAATTCAAATCTCAACAAATATTTTTATTTTCAAATATCTTATTTAAATTTAATTATTTTTTTTCAAATTTAATAGATTTTATAAAATGTTTTTAAAACTTTCAATCAAAGCATTTTGATTATAACTTGCCATACGCATGTATAATAAGTAAAAAAACATATTGAGTTGCTTGGTTATGAAAGACTATCTAATTTCATTAAGCAAACATAAACAATCACTGAACGCTTTTGAACGAACATAAAATATATCCTTTATATATTCTCATCCATAAAAGGAAAAATACAGTGCAAAGAGTAAAAAATTCATATCTTTAAAAAAATTAATAACACCAAGTTTCCTGCATGGGAGAATTATTTACACCAACCACAACAAACATTTGGTGCTATAGTCATAGTCGTATGGTAATTAAGGGAGTTGGATACTGAATGGAAATTTGAGTTATGATTTCAAGCCATCCTATAATTCAATATAATAAAGGGGGCATGATATATATATATCTATCGACCCATTTCATAAACTCTCATCTTCATACACTGCCCACTAAATCACTAAACACCATCACACATTCTAACCAAAGTATTTGGATATTTATTACAACGAAATGCTAAAAATGTAATGTGTTCAATAGTCTTTCCTCCGAGGACGATATCTTAAGGGAAGTTTAATCAAAAAAAAATATATTATATATATATATAATATAACCACTGTCATGAACACCAGTGTTGGTGGTGAATGAATAATGTCCCATACAATAGTGTTGCAGCAGCCAAGAGGGCACAACCCAACTGGTTTTCATAATTATATAAGTGCATAAGCATTTCATAAGACACCAAACACGATAGTATGTGAATGCATGGTAATATTGTCGCCCAGGCAACATTACTAATATATAAAGAGGGCGCGACCCCAATATAAAATCCTCAGGACACATATATCCCTGCATACTGGTTGTCCATAGCATGCCAAATTCAATAGTATAGAAACATCGGGGTGGAGATAACCATCTGGTCCACGTAGTTTGGATCAAGAGAGGGGCATAGCCCCATACAATTCTTTTGAAATCACTGAGAAATTACTTTATTTGTAAATGTGCATCATCGTAGACAATCTAGCCTCTAAGATTTCATGATTGTTGGGAACATTATTCAGTGTCAATTTTTATTGCTTATTTAAATCATATAATTTCTGGAAATTGTTGGAAACTCAAGTAAACAACAGTAAGGTCAACTTATTGTTATGTTTAGTTTTTTGTTCATAGTATATGAAATGCTTATAGTTCATTAAGAAAAATGTGTGGGACGCAGCAGTAAAAAGATGTTCTGGTGTTCGTTGGTTGAACCAACATTGTAAGGGAATGCGTAGCAGCGCAACTGTAATAATTTTTTGGATGTTTCATATGAAAGGAATTTTTTTTTTTTATTTCAACAATCAATGTAAGTGATTTTTACAATAGTAAATGTAAGTTTTATTTTTATACATAGTGGTATAGAAATAGTAAATGTAAGTTTTATTTTTACACAAAGTGGTGTAAAAATTTGTAGCTGAGATAGAGTAATTTTTTTTTATGAAACTGGAAGTTTTTGATAAATCTCAAAGAAGAAGAAATATAATGAATAAAAAGTTTTTATAGTTATTGCTGAAACTCTGTTCTCTGGAGAAATTTTTTTTGCTTCCATGTGTTAAGATCCTTTGCAAAACAGAGTATCATTCTCTAGGTTAAAACAGAGCATTGTTTCTCTGTTCATTTTATTTAAAATTACCAGAAATTTCCATCAAAGAAATTCGTATTCAGCCATGGACGAAACAGAGATAGCATACTCTGGAACGGTTTGAGATTATGCCAAAAAAATTCGTATGCAGCCATGGACTAAGCAGAGAGAGCATACTCTGGAACGGAGATTATGCCAAAGAAATTCGTATGCAACCATAGACGAAGCAGAAAGAGCATATTGAAGCAATAGGCGGACACATATATGGCTCTAGGCAACTTTATAGAGTATGTTTGGTGCTTCGAGCAAGGGCCGGTTTGCTCAGAGAAGGTAATTGTTACAAATTCAAACAATGATTTGAATTTACATATTTATTAAAACACTGAAGCCTGAAAAATACTCCGCAAAATATGTTATAGAAAATTGAGAGGGATAATTAACGTGGAAAAGGGGCTATTCTTACTATTGGCCATATTTACTCCAGCGATAACCATCTTCCCTTTTTCTTTCGCTCCTATACAAATACTATCAGTTAGAAAAATCACTGAAAATAAATAGACAACTGGATGGGAGGAAGGTGGAATGTGAAAGCCTCCCTGCAAAGCCCTTCAATTTTAAGGTAATTGTGTTCACTCTTATTCTTTGAATTTTAAAATATTTTCAAAATTTGTCATTGAATTAAGTTTAACTCATAAAAATAAATTTGAATCTCAAGAAGAATGTTACAAGAAGATTGGTTCTCATGATAACGCTCTGTCGACAAAGAAGTTGTCACTGAAAGGTTTTGCATTTCCCATTCTTGATCTTTTTCTAACTCGTCTTCGGTAACTATTGCCCGCTGCTTTCCAATGGCTGCAACGAAATATATGAAAAATTGGGAATACTAAAGCACATTAAAACTTTAAATTGAGAGACTAATTAATTATTTTTAACGGTTTGAAAGTGGACAGAGCTCTACATGTTTGAATTTTATTTGGAAAGATCGAAGTTGAATATAACGTACAGTTCACGTACTCCAATGCCAGTGTGAAGAAGATATTAAACATAACAGTGAACCCCATTAGCGCTGCAATTCCAATCCAATACCAGTAGTTATTGGTAAAAAGTCCTCGTGATTGCAACAATATTGATTTTTATTTTGATTCGTTGAATCACATAAATTTTAAAATATTAAATATTTCTTGCAATAACCTAATAAAACTGTGTATGCTTCTAACACAATATATTTTCACAAATTTAATTTTAATAAATAATGATCCACTCAGATCTCCTTGCCAAATTTTCATGATCTCCTGTCAAATCGGCAGGGACTACCATTGCTTGCAATCCTGGTTTGAATGGGCAAGTGAACGAGGGGCTTCCACTCTGATCAAAATTGCATGCCAACTGCACCATAATTCTTTTGCAATAAACCATCCTCAAGTCAGATCCGAGGTTTAAGAAATTTAGTGTGGAAGAATTCTGGAAGGTTTCGTGAGGTTATTGCAACAATCTCGATAGGGAATGGTATGATCAAAATGTTATTAAATGCTCCATCGTGAGAAAGGATGAATTCCACCATAGCATATCCCATTTTCCACCTATATAACTCAGTGCCAACACTTTTGGTGTCTCTTACCTTCGTCGAGAAGGCACCGCATTCCCACAGTGACTTCATAAGTGCATTCAACTCTTCAAGTTATTAGAGGCAAAGCACATGACTTGTCCTTTTCTGCAATAATCACTATTTAAAATCATCTGAGTCACATCTTGTGAGTTCGCATGTCTTTTCTCAGTAAAAATTGGGTCCAATATTTATTTATTCGGGTAAGGGTGTGGCTTTTCAAAACAAAACCTAGTAATCTTCTCCCTCAAACTAAGGATCCATACGGTAGTTTGACATTTCGTTGTGTTAATTAATAATTTTTTTATTTAATTAATATCAATTATTAATTTGGTTTTTGGCTAGTCATGGCTCTTTCCACACCAGTGTGGTCATCACCGCTATTTTTTATAGAACAAGGTTAAAACACAGAGTTATTTTTTATAGAACAAGGTTAAAACAGGGGAATGTTACACTTCTTCCCAGATGTGACCTTGTTAGGATCATTTCAACTGTAATTTGTACCGAGAACTAATGGAAAAACCCCCCTTTCCCACCTAGAAATTAATTACAAAGCCCCTTCCCCAATAGCCTACAAATAGCCTACAAATAGAGAGATATTGTCTCTCCAATATTCCTTCAATTCTTCCTTATTCTAGTACCAACGTCGTGCGGTATCAATCTTCCCCGCCTACTTTGGTATCTCCTCTACCTATATTTAGAGTGGTATGCTATGATACCAATTGGCATGATCCCATGCCTCCTATGGTTACAAGACATGTCTTATGCGCATCACAATCATGTGAGCATGCAACATTGAAGTGTTTTGTCTATGCCTCTTGGAGCATAGGGTTACTTCACCTAGAATACACTTCACAGTAAATTCACTTATGTAATCTCTATACTAGTCGTTACTTTTCAGAATATAATAACTCTTCAATATAGTGCAAGCAATATTATTGTCACTTCTATTTCAATTAGATTCCCATTTGTAAAGAAATGAGCATTACATGCAAGACGTCAATTCACCATTAAAATCATCATACACACACATAAATTTAGAAAGGAATGGTCCTCCCAACTTCTTGTTTTATTAAAAACCACAATTACAAAGTTCCCCTAAGACAATGGCTTGGTTCATAGGTCCACAAAGGTAAGAAATCCCAATCGAATGCCAAAAACCCTTTTTCCAACACCTTGAACCAATGGTTAGAATGGGTAACAATGCTTCTTGTTGTGACATCATGCTTGAATAAGGTTGATGCTATAATATTGGTTAAAGACTATTGTTGCAACTCCACCAAGTGTTATTTCTACAACTCCAATACGATTTATGTAGCTAAGGCATGTTGTTGCAACTATGGCATGCTGCTGCAACTCCTATCCCATGGAACAAATCTAACAAAAAACATGAATTTAAGTTATTGGTTGTACTGAGATGCCAACGGAGAAAAGGTACAAGCTAGAGCCACTTATGGTAAGTTAGGATAAACACACTGCTCGATAATTTTTATAAAGGATAACATTGATTCGCATAATTCATCTTGACCACTTGATTCAAATCACCTGCATCATTATCGCCATCACCCCCAACGACATAATCTCCCATCATGAAGTCCACCTTTCCATAATTAGAAATCCCCATTTTCGAATCATTTATTCCAACTGCAATAGTGGTAGTTTTAATTTTGAGGAAGAAAGGAAACCATGAGAGGCTCCCTCATTCATTGAGAACCTACAAAACCTCTATTATTACAGGCGCATCATTACATATGGGAAATATTTTCAAGCAGGAGGCTAGATTGAATATATCCAAAGGTTGTAGGGACATAATGATGAAGTAGCCTTGGAGTTTGGTCTCAATTTCATGGAAAACTAGTTTGTGTTAGTAGGCACAATTGTGGAGGTTATGGAAGAAATTATTGTTGAGGTAATAGGGCTACCACATATAGGAGAAAGATGGTGCTCTGACGCAGGGCTAGGCCTGCAATACCCAGGATCATTAAACATCTGTGCATATCAACGTTCATCTCAGCTTTTTCCCCAAATCAAAAACTTCAAATAGTTGGCAAACTCATACAATACCATTATAATGCGGAAGCCTTTAAAATAAGTTCATTCCCATGACTACTATTCTTCTTTCTGTATTTAAACCCAAACTGCGTTATAACTTTTACGAAGGACTTTTGACTATCCACCATTAATTTTAAACTCTAAGTTTAAAATCCCAACACTTGTCTATAACTCAATCTTGTGATTTTATGATTATGAACCCAAATCAACTATTGTATGTGGGAGTTTTCTACTCCACATCATTGGCAAATACTTCCGATCCAACCAAACATTTACATGCTTCCATAAACAAAACCTGTAACTTCTCATTTATATGTGACTGAATTAAAAAAATGCGCTATTACTCAACGTGCACACATATCAATTTTATGAATCACATATCAATGAGATTTGTTTGAAATTAAGGTCAGAATAACAGCGTTCCTGAATTCATTACCTCTCGTCCAACTAATAATTTCAAACATCACCGATCGCCCAAATGCCAAGGATCGATTTGGGGTTTATTGTTCCTGTGCGCCTTTGTCTTTTTAAACAAGATGGGCGTTATTTAATCAATCAAAATCACAATGCCATCCATCCTTTGCGCAACACACAATACTGGTTGATTTCTAGTTTTATCAACGTTTCCAATTCCATGCCAGGCTTACAGCAAATGCTACGCTCATGATGAAATTCCAACAATCTGCTCAAATAATTAATATACCTTCCATTCGACTCATTCAAAAGACAAATACCTTTTCTATTTTAACACGAACTGCATTCACATTCGGCTCAATACAGAATCTGGAGTCGATTCTTCCAAACTCAATGCTTCCTCAACTTCTGTTCAGCAAAACCTGCACACCTTCCAATCACTTAAATAACATCATTATTTAACTGTCATTCAATCAATCTGCGCGTCCTGTGACTTCATATATGAACTGGATTTTAATTCAAGCTCAGCTTAAGTAATGATCAGTCTTCACAGCGCTCCATTGACCAGCGTTCCATCAGTTTAAAAACATTGATTATACAGTTTGACTTAAATCGATTTCTTTCCCTTATGTTAACACATTTACAGTTGAGTCTATTCATACAATTATGACCGAATACAATCACAAATTTTGGACGTTTGTCATTAAAACTAAACAGAACTTCTACTTCTTGATGAAGCAGCTGGACGCTCTTTTTTTTTTCCTTTTATTTCGACCCACAGATAACTGGCATTTGCAAACAGATCTTATCAGTATGATTTTAAACTTGCATACCGCCCAAACCTGCATACGTTCTGATTTCATTTAAAACATCTTTCATTCCATTTTTAATCGACTCACATTCCAGTTTGTAATGACCAGCGTTTCATTTAATGCTCCATGCGTTTGTTTCAAGGATAGCGTACTGCATTTCAGAGATGGTCATACAGAATTCTTGGCAATTATATACACTAATGCCCTCTTTCAACCAATAACTAATACATCACTGATACAGGAAGTTTTCTCCTTGAAATCGATCCATATTGATCGAATTTCCAATTCCATGAATTCAATTAAATTTACACTTTGGATTTCAACACACATGTTTATCGATTTCCACAAATAATTGCCAGCAAATCTACTACCATAGATTCATCACTTCACTTCTTTATTATGGGTTTCAATCACTCATAAAAACTCAGCTAAGGCGCATGATTTAACATTCTCAAACCATCACCAGCATTCAAAAGCTCACTTATGCAGAATTTAACCATACATAAACCAGTCCATTAAGGCACATAACTCCAAATCACACTTTCATAAAAAAATTAATATACTTACAAACTGATCTTCTTGACCAAATATTCAACCTTCTTGGCCCTTACAAATTACTGAAGGCTTACAGCCTTGCTGTTCAAGCCTGCTTTCAATCTCACAAATTCTCACAGTCTCAATGTATTTTCCTCTAAAACTTCTTCCTATTTATACAATTAAAAAAAATCATTAAATTAAATGCTCAATCCCTTCAATTCCTCAACAAACCCCTAAATCTCTCAACATCCCTAAAAGATAGCTCTTTATCCCTAAAATCCTTCCACTAATTAAATTCCCTCATATCCTTTTATTAAATAAAAAGATATTTACAATAGATCCTCACATTTTCCTATTCTACTCAAATTAATTTAATAAAATATTAAAAATCATCACCACCCCTTTTAACATATTTACAAAATAAAAAAACGCCCTTGATGCTCCTGCATCAGACTTTCCATGTAAGAAAATTCATGACCACCTGGTCATAAGTCTGGATATCTCCTCTTGGATCCCAAATTTTATTTTGTAAACTTTCTTTGCTTGTCAATCGCTTTACTGCTGTTGTTATCTGTTGTTGTTCTCCAGGCTTCCATATTTTGTGTTGTAGCGCTCCACTTGCTCCGCTCTTGCAATCTTTCGCTGTCTTTCTCTTGTTGTCTTTCCTTTTCTTTTTTTCTGCTGCTGGTCTTTTCCGGGATTCTTTTGTCATCAATCTTCTGATACTTTCAATCTCTTGGCCCAAATAATCTCCCGGCTGGTGATTTCTAGCTGTCTGCTGAGTTAAGACGGCTTGTTTAGTTTGTACTGTCACTCGCTGACTTCTTGTTTCTATGCTTGTTTTTGTTCTGACAGCCACCCGATCATCCATGCCCTCTTGTCTTCTGGAACAGAAAACTTCTTCTCCATTCATTTGACTGCTCAACTGAGTCAAATGTTCTGCAACAATACCTGCATTCATAAAACACTTGTTAGAACCAAAATCATAAGGCATCAATGCCTTGTCTTCCTTTGCTAGCACTTCAGTATGTTGTTCTTAATTCTCCTCCACTATCAGCACATCAGTATGCTGATCCAAACCTCCCAAAGAATTCTCTGAAGAATTCTCAAGGCTATCAACCAGTCTTTCTCTCATATCATCTGCTTCCATGACATCTTTCTGCACTTGTTCATTGTACTGAACTCTTTCATCTGCTGCAATCTCCTTGTCATACTCCGAGTTCTTCAACAAATATTCCAACAATGCAATTTCTTTGTGGCATTGCTGAAGCATAACATCACCATCACTTACAGTCCCTGCATTCATACACAACTTTTCAGTTTGAAAACTACAAGTCTCAACAGCTTTAATCGTCGGTTCATATACCAGCTCTTCTAGCTGATCATCTTCTTCATTCACATGAACTTCCTCTTCAACAAAACCTGTAGTCACATCACAACTGTCAGCTATAAAAACACAAGAGTTCACATTATCTAGCTGATCTGGATCTGCCCAATAATTCAAGAAATCGTCAATGATCTCCTCCTCTATTTGATTAATCGAAACCTCCTCTTCCAACTCAGCTGCTCTGAGTTGCGTACACTTCCACTGTACATCCATCATCTGCTCGAGTTTCTTCAGCTCTTCCATTAACTCCATGTTTATCTGTCGATCTCTTTTCTGTTGTAGCTTCTGCCACTTCACTTTCTTTCCCTTCAGTGGAAAGATCCATCCTCTATTCTGGTTTTCCTACTCTTGCAGCCATTCCTCTAGTACCTGCAATTGCACTTTCATTACTGCAATCTCTCTTTCCCTGACTTCTGCAGTCATCTCATCGCTGTGGCATTCCTCTGAACCTCTTCTTTGATCCTCCATGATCACTTTCTCCATGAGTTGTTCACTCACCATAAGTTGTACTAGCCTTTACGACAGCAATCTCTTCTGCTGCTACTTACCTCACCAAGCCCTCCTCACTCAGTCTTTTGGTAAGTACTGGTTCACTGCTTCTGGAACCTCTTTGAGCACTCTCCTCTGCTCACTCTCTAGGCTATCTCTTCAACTTACCTTCTTCTTCAGGACACTGCAATTGTCCTCCTTATTCAGCATTCAGCTGAATGCCAGGTTTACTGCCATCATCTTCTCTGCAATCATAAACTGCATTTACAAATTTCAAATCAGAAAAATCATCTCACCTCCTAAGATCTTGCATGATCTTTTCCTCCCTGCAACCCTGTTCACTTGTGTAGTTTTCATATCAAATTTAAAACTCTGATCTTCCTTTCATCATTCATCATACAGTCAAAAATACATTTAAGTTCTCATTCAGAAAATAAATATTTCAACAGAGTATTCCGTCTCTGATACCAAAATAACGCAGGGCTAGGCCTGCAATACCCAGGATCATTAAACATCTGTGCATATCAACGTTCATCTCAGCTTTTTCCCCAAATCAAAAACTTCAAATAGTTGGCAAACTCATACAATACCATTATAATGCGGAAGCCTTTAAAATAAGTTCATTCCCATGACTCAATTATTCTTCTTTCTGTATTTAAACCCAAACTGCGTTATAACTTTTACGAAGGACTTTTGACTATCCACCATTAATTTTAAACTCTAAGTTTAAAATCCCAACACTTGTCTATAACTCAATCTTGTGATTTTATGATTATGAACCCAAATCAACTATTGTATGTGGGAGTTTTCTACTCCACATCATTGGCAAATACTTCCGATCCAACCAAACATTTACATGCTTCCATAAACAAAACCTGTAACTTCTCGTTTATATGTGACTGAATTAAAAAAAATGTGCTATTACTCAACGTGCACACATATCAATTTTATGAATCACATATCAATGAGATTTGTTTGAAATTAAGGTCAGAATAACAATGTTCCAGAATTCATTACCTCTCGTCCAACTAATAATTTCAAACATCACTGATCGCCCAAATGCCAAGGATCGATTTGGGGTTTATTTTTCCTGTGCGCCTTTGTCTTTTTAAACAAGATGGGCGTTATTTAATCAATCAAAATTACAATCCCATCCATCCTTTGCACAACACACAATACTGTTGATTTCTGGTTTTATCAACGTTTCCAATTCCATGCCAGGCTTACAACAAATGCTACGCTCATGATGAAATTCCAACAATCTGCTCAAATAATTAATATACCTTCCATCCGACCCATTCAAAAGACAAATACCTTTTCTATTTTAACACGAATTGCATTCACATTCGGCTCAATACAAAATCTGGAGTCGATTCTTCCAAACTCAACGCTTCCTCAACTTCTGTTCAGCAAAACCTGCACACCTTCCAATCACTTAAATAACATCATTATTTAATTGTCATTCAATCAATCTGCGCGTCCTGTGACTTCATATATGAACTGGATTTTAATTCAAGCTCAGCTTAAGTAATGATCAATCTTCACAGCGTTCCATTGACCAGCGTTCCATCAGTTTAAAAACATTGATTATACAGATTGACTTAAATCGATTTCTTTCCCTTATGTTAACACATTTACAGTTGAGTCTATTCATACAATTATGATCGAATACAATCACAAATTTTGGACGTTTGTCATTAAAACTAAACAAAACTTCTACTTCTTGATGAAGCAGCTGGACGCTCTTTTTTTTTTCCTTTTATTTCGACCCACAGATAACTGGCATTTGCAAACAGATCTTATCAGTATGATTTTAAACTTGCATACCGCCCAAACCTGCATACGTTCTGATTTCATTTAAAACATCTTTCATTCCATTTTTAAGCGACTCACATTCCAGTTTGTAATAACCAACGTTATATTTAATGCTCCATGCGTTTGTTTCAAGGATAGCGTACTGCATTTCAGAGATGGTCATACAGAATTCTTGGCAATTATATACACTAACGCCCTCTTTCAACCAATAACTAATACATCACTGATACATGAAGTTTTCTCCTTGAAATCGATCCATAGTGATCGAATTTCCAATTCCATGAATTCAATTAAATTTACACTTTGGATTTCAACACACATGTTTATCGATTTCCACAAATAATTGCCAGCAAATCTACTACCATAGATTCATCACTTCACTTCTTTATTATGGGTTTCAATCACTCATAAAGACTCAGCTAAGGCGCATGATTTAACATTCTCAAACCATCACCAGCATTCAAAAGCTCACTTATGCAGAATTTAACCATACATAAACTAGTCCATTAAGGCACATAACTCCAAATCACACTTTCATAAAAAATTAATATACTTACAAACTGATCTTCTTGACCAAATATTCAACCTTCTTGGCCCTTACAAATTACTGAAGGCTTACAGCCTTGCTGTTCAAGCCTGCTCTCAATCTCACAAATTCTCACAGTCTCAATGTATTTTCCTCTAAAACTTCTTCCTATTTATACAATTAAAAAAAATCATTAAATTAAATGCTCAATCCCTTCAGTTCCTCAACAAACCCCTAAATCTCTCAACATCCCTAAAGGATATCTCTTTATGCCTAAAATCCTTCCACTAATTAAATTCCCTCATATCCTTTTATTAAATAAAAAGATATTTACAATAGATCCTCACATTTTCCTATTTTACTCAAATTAATTTAATAAAATATTAAAAATCATCACACCCCCTTTTAACATATTTACAAAATAAAAAAACGCCCTTGATGCTCCCGCATCATGCTCCAAGAAGAGAACAAAAGCAGAGATCATGGAACATTTCTTGGAGCCTAGGGAAGCCTTGGTTAAGAAGAGGACAAGTTTCGATAAAAGGTCATTGTCACACCCATGGGAGGACACAGCCTTGGTCGTGTAGAGGTATATGACCTCTAACCGCCACCACGAAGTCATGTACCTCCAAAATCTTCAATTTATGGACCATATAAGACATAGAAGACTCATCAACATTCCATATTCTCTCATGAAAATGCTACAGACTATGAGAGTGCAAGTACAAAGGTTAGGATAGCCAAAGGACACTATTTTCAGCCATAACCTAATAAAGTTAATGGTAATTGGAGCCCTAAGCTAAGAAGGAAGAACATGAAATGGAATTATTAGATGCCACACAAAATTCAAAGAATATACAACTCCACCAATAGGAGAATAAAAAGTTATAACTCTACCATGGGATGACAGTGTTGCAACTCTAAAAGTAGCATTTGCTACCACTCTCGAAGCTATAGTTGTGGAGTATATTGTTGCAATTCCTTTAGCTGATGAGTATCCACTTGTTATTATTAAAGAAGTGATCCCGACTTATAAAGGGAAAAAACAAAATATATATGTAAACGTAAACACATAGATGCAACAAAATTAAATCTTCATTTCATTAATATCAAATAACTGAAACATGCTTACATACATAATGGAAATAAATTAACTCAGGGGATGGTAGCTTATCTTTGAGAAGAAATGTTGAGGCTACATGCCTCTAAACTGTGTTACTATGAGGTTCAAAGGCCTTTTTATTATTGAACATTAAATTGAAACCATAAACAACCAAAACCATAACCCTAGGAGATGGAACACCAAGAGTTTGTGGGCCCTGTTGGTGTTAGTTGGGTAGCCAACTTCCTGGGGTCATAACTTGGCCATATGATCTCCGTTGGGTGCATACGATACCTTGTCAGAAATATATCTCTGAAGACTACAATATTTGTGATAGGACTAGCTATGGGCTTGCTTCGGGTCTAGAAAACATCGTTTAGGGGATAAAAACAACTTTGAAAGTTCAGGATCCCAAAAACTGCTAAAAATAGTAAATTGTGTTATATTCAAGTAAACTGATGAAACCGACTGGAGGAAAAAGTGGAATAGGTAGGTGGCCACCAATATCTTCCTAGATCAGCCCCCCCTCCCCTTAGGAATAAATGGTCCCGATTGCGTGTAGAGCCTCCATGAGGTGTGGAAATTTATGTTGAACCTGGTCCCTGGTGAGCCACTTGCCTTAGTGAAGGAGTTGGCCTTATTTGACAACTCGATATAAATAGATCCTTTGTTGGAAAGTGTTCTTGATTTTTGTGTCCATGATCCTATCAATTGTGGACTATTCGATATAACTTGGGTTGAGCTCTATTGGTGTCAGCTACTCAACAATGTCAGATGTGTCCAACAATGAGGGAAAGTATGGTCATAGCCGATCCACATTGAATACTGGGTGTAGGCCAAGGAATGGTGAAATGCTGAGCTCAAAAGAATTGTCCCCTACATTTATAGTGATGGTGTAAGGCCAATTTCGGAGTGGGTGAAGCTTATGGTGGGCCCCAACGAGGTGTTCCTTATGCAAATGTAACCAAACTTTGTCGCCCACTTAGAACTTATGTGGCATCCGATTTTGATCATGACACTGTTTGTACTTAACATTTTCTCAATCTATTATGTCATGGACCTGCTAGCTCTATCAGCTTCAGATTGGATATGAGTTGAATATTCCTGAGTAGTTGCAAGTGGTATGGCAACATCAATGGGACATAGTGACTAGAATCCCAATCCCATCTGAAAGGGGTTGTGGCCAGTTGATTCGTGGAGATCTCTATTGTAGCTTTGTTGGAAATAAGGGAGGATTTCATCCCATGTGCTTGGATGCTTCGAGTTGTACATGTGTAGGATGTACATGATCATCCTATTTATGACCTTTGTCTCGCCATTACTTTGGGGGTGGAAGGTCGTGGACTTAGTGAGCTTGGTATCCAACAATGACCAAAGGCTTGATCAGAATGTACTTAGGAACTTGTTGTCTCAATCTAAGATAATGGACTATGGGATCCCAAAGTGTACCCATACTCGTTCAAATAAGAGTTTGGCAGTGACTTCTTCTGTGATTTTCTTCTTAGAGAACCTGTCAACGACCACTAAAACAAGGTCATTACTATGCTTGGTAGAAGTATGGCCTGATATGTAATCCATGGAGATGGATTCCTTGGGTCAGCTAGGAGTAGGCAGAGGAGGATATAGGTCTTACTTCTTGATTGTAGGTCTGGCAATGGCGCAAGCAATGCATGAAATGATGTACTTCCCAACATCCTATCGAAGGTTCGACTAATAAAATTACTTATACATCACTGCCATTATCTTTTCTAACCCAAAATGCCCAGTGACCCGATTGTAGTGTGCCTCCCAAATCATTTTGGCACGCTCGCTTGAAGAAACACAGAGGTGTCCCATGTGGCATAAAAGTGCGTCCTAGAGTTGAAAGTTTGGAACTTGCTTACCTTCCAGGAGAATCTCGTATGTATTGCTGAATTCTAGATCACTCTTGTAAAGATGCAACCATCCCAAAGTCTTGTGTCCACGAGAGTCAAACACAGAGGTTAGTGCCATACCCGGTGATCAACTGAGGTAGTTTGGTGCTTCCCTCCTTATACTTAATGTTCAAATGGAACTGTTGCAAATATGTGGACCATTTCTTATGGTGATCATTTTGCAACTTCCCTTGTATTTGTACGAACTACAAGGGTCAGTGGTATGTGTGGATGACTATTTCCTTCTTCCCAAGAATGTAATGCTTCCATTTTCGGTGGGCCTATACAATGGAATACATATCTTTTACATAGGTGGGATACTTTAATGATATATCTTAAAGTGCCTCATTGTGATATGCCACCATATGCCCTTGCTGGGTAAGAACTACACCAACAACGTAGTTGGAGGCATCTGTCTCAATTTAAAATGGTTGCTACGGATCTGGTAGTGTGAGCACTGGTGCAGAGCAAAGGTAATGCTTCAACTTAGAAAATGCCTTGTATTGTGATCCATACCAAAATAACTTTGTTTTTTCTCCACCCTTGGTGACTTGACTCAAAGGCAGAGTTATATAAGAGAATCCCAATATGAATCTACGATAGAAATTGGCAAGACCCAGAAAGTTGCGGAGCTCTATTAGAGTGTTTGGGGCTGGCCAATCTTGAATAACTTGTATCATGGTTGGGTCCATGTGTACACCTCGCTCATCAATGATGTACCTTAGACATTGAACCTAGGTCATACCAAAAGTGCATTTCTCCAAACTGAGACACAATTTTTGTTTGGTAGGGTTTGGAGGACCTGTCAAATATGGTGCATGTGCTCTTCCCAACTCTAGCTAAAGTTCAAGATGTCTTCCAGATATACTACCATGAACAATTTGGGAAGGGCCGAAAGATGTCCTCCATTAACCACATGAAGGCTGTGAGGGCATTCGTCAACCCGAAAGGCATGACCAACCATTCAAAATTGCCCTCCTTGGATTTGAAGGCAATATTACATATATCAGAGGGCTCAATTGGTACCTGGTGATAACCATATTTCAAGTCAGTCTTGCTAAAATATTTTCCCCCCTTGAGCTGCTCTAGAAGGTGATCAATTTGTGGGATTGGATTCCTATTCTAGATAGCGATATTTTTCAGTGCCTGAATGTCAATACATAGCCTCCAGGTTTCGTCCTTTTTTTGTATCAACATTATCGGGCTCCCACAGGGTCATGAACTTGACCTGATTTTTCCTTTATGCAACAATTCGTGAATCTACCTCTTGATTTCATCATTCTCCATAATAGAGCATTCAAAGATTGGTCCATCAGGTATCAGCACGCCCAGAGTTAGATTGATGGAATTATTGACCTAACAGTCTAGGGGTACCCCCATGGGTGAGGTGAAGATGTCATGGATTCCTCCACGACCTTGTCCATATATTATTGTCATGCAGAGGAGCCTTTTCTGGAGGATGTGGATGTGGCCACAATCTTCCTCTTGCTCTGAGGGCGAATCATAAGGGAGACAAATTTCTCGGTTTTGGAAATGATCTTACAACATTTTTTAACAAAGATCAAAGAAAAGGCGGTAGGCAGTGCTATCTATGGTATTCTATACAATAAATTCTAACCCAAGGTAATAATAACATAATGAGTTCTAGATTCATATATAACATGATTCTTCCATGGGTATTGCTGAACTAATAAAACATCACAGACTTCCAGAGGGGAAACATCACACAATACCTCATCTGCAAAGGACTTGATGCTATAAGGTAGGTGGAACTGTTGGCTGACGCGAATATCTCGCCCTTGGTAGAGACACCATATGGTGTATCCTTGTGGGTGTGATGTCATTGGAAGCTTCAATCTCAAAATTCTCTCGACTGAGATCGGGTTCTTTTGGATTCCGCTGTCAATGATGAACTACACCGATGAAACCTTTACCCACATCAGTGAGTGGAAAATGCGCTCCACCTCCTCTAGTTCCTCTGGATCTACCTTTTGGAGCTTGGTTGTGGTGACTATCGTAATGGGTTCAACGTTAATGATCTACTTTCCCTCGTCAGTTCCCTTGTCAGGTTCTAGCTCAGAATCAAAGCATACATCCATCTCTAACTCTTTTAGCTCATCCAACAATGTCTTCTTTTCACGACATTCGTTCATGTTGTGAGAGGGATTTTTATGGAGCTCACACCACTTATCGGTGTCTTTCTTCTCCTTCCCATTATTCTGGGCTTGCATATTTGAGGAGTTTTCCTAGGCGATTGCAACCTGACTCTACCCTTTTCTCTATGACTTGGGGGCGCCTTTGCTCTACTTCGGGTTCAAAGATCCGAAGTATCGCTTCTTCTACTTGAATTTTTTCTCAATCTTGGCAACATATCGGTATGTTGCACCAAGCGAGGATATTTCCAGGAACTGCATCTCCTCCTAAATGCATTTGTGTAAACAACTGCAATACTTGAGCACCAGATGTTTCTCTGAATATTTGATACCCAACTTTGTGTGCAAGGTATGGAAAAGAGTTTTCATCTCATGCACATCTTGATTCCTTTGTTGCCACAGTGTAGTCCATTGTATGTACTTGTCCTCATAGATCCCCATGGGGTAATACTATTCCTTGATGGCATCTCAGAAAGAATTCCAAGTGGGTGCAACTCAAAGTAGTGAGGGTTCTCTCTCATCCCTTTGTTCACAATAGGTTTCCCACCATTCCTTGACATGGGGGGGAACTTTAAGGAGTGAAAAGGTAACCTTTTCCCTATTGGAAAAATCATGAACCGAAAAGTACCCTTCCAATAGATTTAACCATCTATCTACGATGTCTACATCTATCTGGTCTTTAAATATGGCAATGTAAAAGTTTACTTGTACCTTGAAGGGAGTGGCACTTCTAGAGTGGCTATTGGATGGTGATGTGTCACCTTTGGGCATCTGCTGAAGGATTTGGGAAAGTTGTCCACTCGAGGAATTCTTCGAGAAATATTTTGAAAGGATCTCCTCCTCCCTTATCTTTCTTTTCTTTCGCCATGGGAGGCCATTGAGGTTTGTGAGTCCTTATACCCCGACCTTGTTGGGGACATACAATGAAAAAATGGAAGGAGCATACCGCTATGATACCACTGATCCAGACTTATGCAGGAACAAAACAAAATACAAATACAAACATAAACACAAAGATGCAACAGAAGTAAATATTCATTTCATTAATATCAAAGAACTGAAAGATACTTACATATAGAATGGAAATAAACTAGCTCGGGTGATGGTAGCTTAAACCTGAGAAGAGATGTGGTGGCTACATGCCTCCGAACTTTGTTACATTGAGGCTCAAGGGCCTTTCTTATTATTGAACAATAAAGGGAAACCGTAAATAACCAAAGCCCTAACCCTAAGAGATGGAACACCAATATTTTATGGGCCCCATTGGGGTTTATTGGGCAGGCAACTTTTTGAAGTCGTAACTTGGTCATATGATCTCTGTTTGGCATGTATGATACCTCAATAAAAAGGTATCTCCAAGTAATACAATATTTGTGGTAGGGCCCTACCTATGGCTATGGAATTGTTGTGGACCTCAAAAAACACCATTTAGGGGTTCAAAAAAGATCTGGAAGTTCAAGACCCAAAAAATGCTAAAAATAGTAAATTGTGCTACAATCAAGGATACTGATGAAATTGACTAGAGGTCTAGGTGGAATTGGTGGGTGGCCACCAATATCCTCCTAGATCAAGAAGAAACCTAGAAGCTAATGTTGCAATTCCATAAATGGATGATGAAAACAATGTGGATATCATTAGCAATAAACCCCCACCAATCAATTAACGAGGATGACGAAAAGACCACCTTACATACCCAAGATAAAGAGGATGAGGAACACCCCTGCAACTACAACTTAGCAAGTTTAACAAAAAAACATTGATGACACATAAGAACCAATAGAGGTGGAAGATGAGGTATTTGTAGCACAAGGAGAGAACTTCATTACTCCACAATATCCAACAAAAAATCCCCTACAAACATGTAAGAAATAGGAGGTGATATCAGGGATGAATAATTTTCTTCTAACCTTAAAGAGGAGCTAATAACATAATGCCTTACTGCGACACAAGTACCAACAAGGGAATCTTTGGGGAAAAGTATTGCTACTATACTTGATGTCTATTTATCAAAGGAAGAAGAGACAAATTATGAAGTTCCTAAGGAAGCCATTGCTACAACACTCAAACTCTAAAAAACTAAGAAAATAAGTACTTCATGTTCTTTGCCATTGCATGCATATCTTTTAAGAAGGAATAAGACATTAAAAATAGAAAATAGGAGGCTTCAGGTCACTAGAAAAACATTAACATATGAGCCTAAGAAGATAAGGTCCTTTGAGAAGCTTGACTTCCTTACACAGAAGCAAGCTCTCTTGTTGAAGAGGAACCTCACACTAAAACCACGGAGATAACTCAAATATTGAGGAAGGAAACACGTGATGTAGCTACCCAAACAACAAACCTTGTACCTAAATTGGTTCATATGACCACTCAAAATAAGCAGAAAAAAATGGAGGACAAGGATTAACAAGTGGATACCCAAAAAACTTGGTTGAAGGAAAAGGAAGACAAATCGAACCAATATATGGCATCATATGAGGAGGGAGTTATTCCCATTGAGGAGCATCACCAAATTGTTCGAGGAATGAGAGAAAAGTAGGTTGAGTTTTATGAAACCCACATGAATATATGGGAGGAAGAAAAAAGATAAAATAAGTTGTTTTAGTTGGAGAAGTAAGTCAATAGGCCATAAATAGAAAAAAATACAACTTGTCCTACTAGTAGAATTAATTGTTAGTTGTAGATCTCCTTCTCCACATTACGACATGTTTTTGATAGAAAAATTAAGAATGTTCCAAAGAAAAGCCATCATGACTAGTAATTTGTTTCAAATCACAAGGCCAACCACAATTCTATAGGCTTACTATTTTTGTACCAATGAGGAGAAGAACCTCCTCTATGAGATTTATTAGCACAATGTCTTGTTATGATCATGTTTGGAACTAGAATCATTTTTTGGGGGATGTACAGTTGAGAGCATTTGTGTCGTACATCAATAACCATGTTTCTTGGGCATCAACCCATAAATTGCACAACATAACTTTTCCAATAATTTTTTGGTCAAATGATAATTTCACATGCCCTTATAGGTCATTAAAATTCATAAGTAGTGGGATTCCTTTCCCCCACATGAAAGTTTTATAGCTAAGAATAGGCAAGTAACTATCAGACGCTCTAGGGAATAAATTGAGATAATGGAGAAACCAGCCATGGAAGGATGTGTGGAAAGGTGGAAGCAAGCTACAAAGGACACCTAAGGAAGAGACCACTTGAATCCAACAATCTAAATATAGCATTGGAAAGAGTGCAAAAATACATTAAATGCATGGAGGGATGTGGAAACAATTGGATTGGGTTGAACTTTAACTATTCTATGATCTGGCTTCTAGCCAGGGAGTACAAGAAGGATTATAAGTTGACCAAGAAAGAAGAAGTATCATGTTGAAGGAAAATCTAGGAAAGAGGGGGATATTTTAATGTATATGAGATGAGACAGATCGATTATGGCCTCAGTGACTTTCATGTGACATCACCTTCTCAAATTCAAACTGACCATGGGTTCCATGAGGAAATGCAACAAGTTTGGCTAGGGGGAGATGACACTATTGGGCATTGGATAATCCAGCATTCCCTTGTTTGTTTTGCAACATGTGATTAACCACCTCTTGAGGATCCATTAACTCTAGAAATAAATTTCTTTACTAACACCTTTGGGTTTTGGTGTAGCGACAATCGTGATTGTAATAAACACATGCCCAAATTGGCATATTTTTAGCAACTATTTAAAAACCTTTTGTCCACCATTTTTCCACTTTCCATCCTTTTTTATTACCATTTCCATCCACAATAATACATCACTAGCGGATTTTTGTGGCCTAAAATGGGTCTCCTAAGAAAATAATAAAATAAAACATAATATTTATTAATTTTTAAACAAAAAGAAAGGAAACTTACTTTTTATTGTATTTTTGGATTATCTTCTTATAGGTTTACTCAAATGTCAAGTTGTATGAAGCAGAATTAAATTCCACATCCAATGAATACCCACCTTGCATACTTTTGAGTAGACCCACATAAAAAAATGAAAATACGTGAAAAAATCATGTTGGAATTAAAGTCCCACATACAATGTGTACTTGCTCTACATACTTCGTAGTAGACCCATGTCAACAAAAATTGAAAATACATGCAAAAATCATGTTGGAATTAAATTCCATATCCAATAAGTACCCATTATGCATACTTCTAAGTAGACCCACATAAAACAAAATTGAAAATCCATGAAAAAGTGTGTTAAACATTTTTTTTTTCAATTTTTTTTTTATATGGGCCTATTTAAAAGTATAAAAAATGGGTATTGGTTGGATGTAGAATCTAATTTTGCATCCAGTGGATTTCTACACTTGACATTTAATAAACCTGTAAGGAGATAAGCCAAAAATATTATTAAAAAATGTAGTTTTCTTATTTTCCCTCCAAAATAATTACCCCTAAGGATGACATCATCATCTTGAATCCTATTGGTTCTCATAAAGTTAATTTTCTTAGTACATTTTTTGTTTTAAGACGCATTTTACCTCAAAATTCCTCAATCTATTTTCTCATATTGTTCTATTATTCTGGTATTTCTCTTTGGAAGTTGTTTCCTTCAGAAAAGCTAATCCAAAAAAGAGACCACTTCAGGGAACTCGTGCATCCACTGTTTCTACTTTGGAACTCAGTTCTCTACTTTTGGAGTTAATGTGTTTATGTCAAAGTATGAATTTCGTTCTATGTGCCATTTTAATGCTTATTCATATGCATTTTTTCAGGAATTGTTAACTTTAAGTATTGACTGTGGCATACAATATTCAAGGGCTACACAAGTACTACGCAATGCAAGGTCTTAATTGATACTACAACTCTCTATAGGTGTTGCAACTCCCTACAAGGTCTACAACTCTCTCTTCTCAAGTAAGGTTTAGTTTTTGCAACCTCAAGGAGTGACCACATTTGTTGCAACTCTCCATTGTTGTTGCGACTCTTTACTATTGGTGCAACTCCTCACTATTGCTACAACTTTGGAAATACGATTCTTGTTGCCATGACTCGTGTTATCCCTAGCATTGTTGTTGCAGCATGTGTTTCCCCTAACATCATTTCTGCAACTTATGTTTTCCTTGCTAATGTTACAATTGTTGCAACTCCCTATATTTCCCATTGTTACAACTCTTGCCACAGTGTTGCAACTCCATGCCTGTTGTGCTAGCACAATAGTCAATCATCCAACAGTCAATTTTGGACCAATAGGACAATTAAAAAAATTTGTAATACATGAAAATGACAGGAACAAGTGGATGACCAAGAAGAGTAGATGACTCAGCCACCACTTGACCCACAACTAAGTTGAGTTAGATTATACCTGCTTTTACCATTTTATGAAGAAATCAATGTAACATGAAGAACAACCTAATTTTCATGGTTGTTCATCCACCTTTTATATTTATTTAGATAGAATATATCTTTAATAAAAACTCGCTACTCTCCTTGAGCTAGGTAGCTTGAAGCTCGTCGCTTGTAGCCAAGGAAAATTTTAAGGATGAAAATTTATCTTAAAGTTTAGAAACATTGGCAAACCATTACTAGTTCCTAAAATGAAAACTGTAAAAATGTTAGCAATATTTTTGTAAAAATGTTCAAACTTATAATGATATTATATAGTCTATATGAAGTTTTACCGATTTTTAAGGTAATATAATTTTATAACATGGAATTTGGGTGAACAATTTAAAAAAAAAAAAATGGAAATTAATGAATATATTTTTTGGGAAAAAACATGGAAAATTAGCACACCTACAAATATTATCCCCTCTTGTAGCTTGTAACTAGTAATGAGGAGCTAGATAATTTTATTGTACTTTCCAAATTTCTATAATCTAATTTCCTTTCTACTCTAGTTCGAGTAATGTGTGCTAAGAATTCACATTTTATTTCTTTTTAAAGTAGTGCCTTGTGTATGGAGGTATGACCTAGTCCTTAGTCCACTATTCCTTGTATCCATATCATAGTTGTAGTTATAATTATTGTTTCTATTTATTTCTACATTTACTTCTTTTTTTTCATATTGTGTAACTCCAAATTACTAATTGATGCAACTCTGATAAGTTACATTGATAACTCCAAACTTTAGATGTATTACTACAATTTGGGTGTTAATGTTATCTTTATTCATTCACTGATTAATTTCATGAAGGAATTACAACATCTTGTGAGTAGGGTTGTTATTGCAACTTTGATATAACATTAACATTACTGTGTTCCCACAATCTTAGTAGTTTTGTTTTTTTGAATTGTTTTGATTAGTTATTTTATGCATTTTATTTTTTGTTTTGTTTATAAACAAGTCTGAGCCAAAGGTTTGAAATTAAATATTTTTCATTACACATGCAAATGCATATTAGTTACAATAACCAAGATCATTCTTAACACTTGAGGAAGTCACCTTTAGATGTTGGTGTGATTTACTTACTTGCAAATTATTTTTCTGCAACATAGATTAGACAATGTTCCACTACATTCATTCAAGTGTGGATTAGATTCAAAGCATGATTTAGATTATTCAATAACTCGTAAAAGCATATTTATATCTTAAAATGTGACAATCATCTAGTTACTACAACTTCAAGACACATACATGGTTGTACTAGCATAAAAGGAGCACAACAGTTCACAAGTACCCCTAAGAACCCTAAGTTGACAATTAAATGAATGGTGTTTTAGTTGTCTATCAACCAATTTGAAAGGTAATTGAAACCCACCATCACATACATTTCATCATAATGAATGACATGTAAATTAACAAAATTCATAATAATCAAGGTCGAAGTACATGCATTCCTAGGTGATAAAGGTCATAAATGGCCCTTTAGATGTACAATTGAGGGGTCCATCACATGGTCAACCATAGTCAAAGCATTGTCCACTATAATCAAACTATGGTTGAACAGAGTCAAACCATGGTCAACCATATTCAAACCATGGTTAACCATGTTCGGCCATGTTTAGGCATAGAAAAGCTTGGTCAACCATAGTCAAACCATAGTCAATCATCATCAACCATAGTTAAACCATGGCCAACTATATTCAAACAATGGTTAACCATATTGAAACCATGGTGAAGCATAGTTAAACGATGATCAATCATAGTAATTCGAAGTAAACCATGGAAAGCCATAGTCACCCATTGTTAGCCATGGATAAGCATGGACAACAAAGTTAAACCATGGTTAACCATAATTAACCATGGACAACCATAGTCAAATTATGATCAACTATAGTGAAGACATTTTGAAACCATGGTTAACTATAGTCAAACCATGGTCAACCATGTTCAACCATGGTTAATTATCATCAACTATCATTACATCATGGTCAACTATAGTCAAACAATGGTTAACCACAACCAAACAATGGTCAAGCCTAATCAAATCATGGTCTACCATATTCGAACAACAAATAGACAAACAATAAACATCATTCTAATAAAACTTTAATATTGCACAATATAGTAATATGAATTTAATATTACACTATATTATTCACAATTTAATTTTACAATCATGGTTAGCCATTCTCAACCATAATTAAACCATGGTCAACCGTCAATGACCATGGTTAAACCTAGTCTACTATATTAAAACCAATCAATCATAATCAAACCAAGGTAAACCATGAACAACCATAGTCAAACCATGGTCAACCATTGTTAATCATAATCAACCATGAACAACCATAGTAAACCATAGCCAATCCATATATAAACCATGATTACTTATAGTCAAACCATGGTCAACCATTGTCAAACATAGTCAAACCATGGTTAAGCATAGTCAAATCATGGTCAACCATGTTCAAACAGACTCATTCATGGACAATCATGGTGAACTATCTTTAAATAATGGTCAACTATAGTCAAACCAAGGTAAACCATGGACAACCATAATCAACCATGAAAAACATAGTCAAACAACAAAAAAATGAACAACAAACATCATCCCAATATAAATTTAATATTACACTTTATATTGTTCACAATATAACTTTAATATTGTTTGTAATGCGACAAGCAACAAATGATGTTGTTGCATTGAGTTGAACAAAAAAGAACATCATTGCAATGTTATGAATAACAAACACCGTTGCAATATGATGAGTAATGAACATCATCGCAATATGAGGAACAACAAACAATGTCACAATGTAATCAATAATGAACAATAAATATCATCATAATATGCCAAACAACAAATGATGTCACAATGTCATAAACAATAGACATTTTTGCAATGTGATAAACAATAAACAATGTCACACTATCATGAACAATAAACATTGTCACATGTGACAAACAACAAATGTTGTCACAATGTGTTGAATAATAAAGGTCATTATGATGTTATGAACAATAAACAACATCATAATGTGACAAATAACAAACATTGCCACACAAGCCCGAGGGGCAACTCAATTGGTGATGGTCGTGAAAATGAAGTGTTATGTGTGAGGAGGTTTGATGTTCAAAGCCCCTCAATTCACATTTGCCTACGAAATGGGAATACATAGTCACATAGAGGTTATAGTGGTAGTGGTTGGAATCGATTCCATGCCATGGGAGTACAATGCTAGCCCAATTATCGATTCCTCTATATACAAAAAAAAAGATTATCACAACATGATGAAAAATAAATGTCATCAAAATGTGATGAAAAACAAGCATCAACATAATATGATGAAGAATGTCGTAATGTGATGAATAATAAACGTCGTTGCAATATGACAAAAAACAAATTGAGTCCCAATGTGTCAAACAACAAATTACATCACAATATGACAAACAATAAATGTCATTTTAATGTGACAAATAATAAATGACATCATAATTTGACGAACAATAAGCATTATTACAATGTGACACACAACAAACTATGTCATTAAGTGATGAACATCAAACTTCATCGCAATTGGATAAAAGATGATGTTGCAATGTGGTAAACAAAACAATTGATAACCATGGTCAATCGTGTTCACCTAAGTCAACCATGATCTCCCTTAGATTGATCGAGGCCAAACATGTTAAACCATTATCAAGTCATGGACAACCACGACCAACATGGACTACCATGTCTGTGGTGAATTGTAACTTGACAATATTTAACCATAGTCAACTATGTTCAAACATGGTCAAAACAACTTAACCATGGTCATCTGATCCGAATTGGATCCATAAAGACTAATCGAAAGAACCATGGCTGTACCAGGTTAGGATAGACTTCAAAGAATTTAAAATAGTGATCAAAAACACCTCTAAACCAGTGGCAGTGACAACAAGCGTGGAACGACGAGGACCTCGGTGAAAGCGCGCTGACCGAGGCCCATGGAGACTGCGCGGGAGGCAAAATTAGCCCCTGGGAGCCGCATCAGGAAACAGACGGATTTTTTGATGTGCGATTAGCGCTAACCGCGAATCGTTGGGCGAAAACCCTCAAAATGGAGAAGCCCCGAGCATTGTCGCATAGGAGCCGGGAAAACCGTGGGACAAAAGGCTAAGCACTAAAGGCAGGAACCGCTCCAAAACTGGTGGTATTGATCGGGGGCATCCATGGGCGGTAAGCAGTTTTGATGAAAAAGGAGCGATTCCACTCAACGCCCGATGCATGGCAAGCAGAGGAGAGAGAAAACTGCTGTTCATCGCACGCTAACGGTCGAGCTAGTCAACCGCGCGGGACAAGCGAATGGTGTCGGATCTAGGGGGCTCGAGATCTAACGGCTGAGATCGTGTCAGATGGAGAAGACGGAATTGACGGAGGGTTAAGCCACGATTTAGAAGAACTTGAGATCCACTTTGACCGCCAAGGTGGCAGAGACTCATTCCACGACGTAACCGAAGAATTGAACTGACGAAGCAGGCTGGCGCAATTCGCAGGAGGACAAGTGGCCATCCTTGAGAGCTTGATGATGGCGTCGAAACAAGGAACTCCAAGCGCAGCTGCAAGCAGGCGATCCGACGGAGGCGGAAGGGAAGCGAACCGCCATGAGCTCGAATGGCTTTAAAGCCATGTACAGACCAGACAGAGGGTAGATGAGTCGGGAACCGAAATACGGAACACCGAAGACAAAAGACAGAGAAGAGAATAACCAGTAAGGCAAAAAGCAGAAAGAGGACAGAGGGCCGAGCTGACCAAAAGTAGCGTCGAGCACCGGAGAGCTTGAGAGATTCAAGCCATCCCTGAGAGGATCTGTCAGACTAGAGAGGTCAAAGAGCTGGTAAGGAAGAGAATCTATGTACTCCAGTGGCTTGGGGAATCCAAGAACCACCCTGCCAAGCCAATCTGTTTCAGGAGACTCATATTGACCTCCTTCATTGTAATTCTCTGCTTCAAGACACAATAAAAGGAGGCCACCACTGAGAGCTGGACCGGAGATGTAGCCCTGGAGGATAGGGTGAACTCCTTATTAATTTCTTGTGTTCTTGTATTTGCTTACTGTACTTCTCTGTTGTTTTCCATTTTTAAGTGTCTATGTATTTGCAATCTGATCGATTTGTGGCTTAAATAACTTAGGCACACCAGCCCATGAGTCTGTAATACCTTCATTTAATAAATCTTTAACTGAGGTCACTCATAGGGTGATTATCAGATCATCATCTTTGTTCAGCAATGTAATATAAATACAAATTGTTACATTAAAGGTTGAACGTGGTCAATCATGGTCAACTTCATCAACCCTCTTCAACTATTAATGTAATATCAATGTAAAAATGTAACATAAAATTAACACTAATTTAACATCAACTGTGGTCAACAATCTTTGACAAACATTAATGTAACATTTAAGTAATAATGGTGAACATTAATGTAACATTTAAGTAACAATGGTGAACATTGATGTAACATAAGTATATTGTTACATAAATGATCAGCCATGATCAACGTTGACAACAAAGGTCAACCATGGTCCTCCACAATCAACCTAATTAATCCTCTGCAACCATAGTTAACCGTCATCAACTATCAACAACCCTCACAATTTATGGTTAACCTTTTTCAACCATGGTCAACTCTTATCAACAATTTTTATTCATAGTCAGATAATGTCAACCATAGTTAACCATTGTTTACTAATTTTCCCCACACATGCAAGTCATCAACTAACACAACCACATCAATAAAGTAGATGATATACATCGATACACATTATTTTCCACCTTTCATATGTCAATCAGTACCATTATAACTAGAAAATGACAGCTGTCAACATATATCAAGCACTTTATTGATATAAGTGTACTAGTTTTTCAAAAAATAATGAATTTACATTAATGTAAAAATGTAACATTTACATTAACACTAATGTAACATCAATTGTTGTCAATCATGGTTGAAAACATTCATGTGACATTGATGTAAAAATGGTCAACATTGATGTAACATAAATGCATTGTTACATTAATGGTCATCCATTGTCAATCTCATCAACCCTATTTAAACATAGTCAACATCATCAATTGTCAACATGGCTCGCCATCCATGGTTAACCATTGTCAACCATGGTCAACACTTGTCAACAATTTTTAACCATAGTCGAACAATATTAACCATGGTTAACCATTGTCAACCATGGTCAAACCTTGTCAACAATTTTTACACATAGTCAGACAATGTCAACCATAGTCAACTATAATTACTGATATGCTTGATGCATGCCAACAATCAACCAACGCAACCATATCAATAAAATGGTTGATATATCAGTCGGCATCATTTTCCACATTTCATATACCAATCAGTATAAATGGAAAATAATACCTCTTAACATATATCAATCATTTTATTGATATAATTGTACTAATTAGAAAAAAAAAACAAATAAACAAATTTAATAAACCTTCTTATTTAAGTAACCTAAATGTATTATTTTAAATTTCAAAAATAATAACATTTAACCATCATAAACCATAATTAGTTTTCTCATATTAACTTTCTACTTTTGAAAATAATGCCTCTGAACCATATCAAACCATTTATGGATATAATTATTCTAATTAAAAAAAAAATTAACAAATCTAACTAACCTTGTTGGTTAAGGAACTGAAATGTATCCCACCATAATCCATAGTCTCTTACTAACCCTCTATATGTGTTCGGCCGAATGCAAACTTAGCATCACCTTTAATGTTATTAAAAGGCTGAGAGGATTCAAAGTTTATACATTATTCATGTGATTGGCCATAAAAACAGAACGGTCAGAACGTTAAAATTGCGTGCAAAAGACCATATCATGACCCCATGATGAGGCATTCACACTTTAATTGTCGCTAACTTTACTTTCAGGGGTTGTAAAATGCTCGTGTCATGTACAACCATTCGCGGGTTTTATGTCACACTAAACCGCCGAATCTGAAAACGCTGTGGACAACCAAAACCCCAAACTGCCAGAAGACTCTGATTGTCGTTCGTCTTTCAAAGTCTACAACTGCGCATTCGTATAGACGTGGATCCAAAAAGAATGGAATTAAACTTGCAATTTAGCCAACTACTTCTTGCACCCGCTAAGATGACTTTAATGCAATTTTGAATCATAATTGGTTCCATCCTCCTGAGATTCGAACACGCTACCTCATCCTTGCGAATTGTAAGGGCGGAGTGCTTTTGCGTGGAAAGGGCGAAGGATGTATGGGTATTTAATATTTATTATTACAATCCAAGCCAGGCCGCTAGCTGAGAGGGATTCACTATGCCGGGGAGGTGGACGTCGCCCGCTTGGAGAAAATCCGCGACGGTATGATACACTCTCTCTTTCTCTCTTCTGCTTTCGCCTCCGTCCTGATCGAGAGGGCTGGATTTAGGCTGCGATTTATCATGCCAATTGGGTTTCGAATACCGCGATGGCCACTCTCTTCCCAGCAATGTCCCGCAGATGAGATACTCGTTACACATAAAGCAGGCCAACAGCCAATTCACCACCTTCTTTTCGTTCACAGACGGCCCGGGCGGAAAATTAGGGCCTCTGGCCGAGGTTTTATAAAGGTCATTGGTCTAGGGATCGAATCCCCGCCGGGGCAATCGGCCTATCGATCTTCCTCCTTCTCCATTGGGTTGCGGCTGTTTGTGGGGAGAGGAGGATGTGGGGTTGGAGATTTTGCCGCTGCTGTTGTGATTGTTGCTATCTCTTATTTCCCTTTCCATCATCATTTTCGTTCTGCTGCCCTCATCCCTGCAACTTGTCGGCTTGAAATTCGATCCGTCTTGTTGCTGCCGACGCTTTTTGTATTTGTCCATAGGTGCGTCCACAGGGAAATCAGCAAAATGGGGTTGGGGTTTCAGAATGGCAGAGGGATTCGAACGGCCGACGTGAGGATGTGAGGTGCAAATGATGTTCGGATTTGATTCCATGAGTCTCAGGCAGAGGGGACGAATGAGGAGGAGGTGAAGCCTGTGCTTGACACCATTAATCGCTTGCCGAGGATACATACATGATGCGGCTGTGCCCCCAGATTTTGGCCTCTGAAGAATACAAATGCAGCGAAGCAAATTAAGCAATCGGTCGTCTTTCTTGTGGAGCAGAAGGTGTCCACCAGAACTCTGGAGAAAAGTCTTCCCATTGATGAGACACAACGGCCTTCCATCTCTTTGTTAAGATAAAATATTAGCACTGACCCAGTCCGCAATAACGAAGGTGAATTTGTAGATATTTAATCGATGTATTTGGGGCCAGAATTATTCTCGCATCCACCTTAGCAACGAAGTGGGACCCTTCCATTACATTACAACCCCTTCCACGTCAATTAAAAGCGAAGTGGAAGAAATTTCAACGCTCTTTAAGTGGAAACCGTCTCCAAGTGATTAAGAAAGGTAAGTGGTCGATGCTTTTACCTTTCTGATATGAGAATGAATAACTAGCGTTGCGAAAATGAGTGAAATGAAAATAAAATCACGTATTACTTTACATTATTATTATGCAGTAATTAATTTTAATTTTTTTATGCTTTTAATAATTGACTAAATATTTTTATTTATTTATTTGAAACCATTTAAATTTATAAAATTTTATAAAATAACAATATAAATTAATATAAACTTCCTTTCACTATCATCAAGATTGTGATAAATGCATGGCCCTCCCGGTGGAAGTGAAGGTCGCGAGGAGGAAAGTGACAACGACGAAGCATTACTATTAATATTGGTCGACCAGCCTCCACTTACTCTATAGGAAAATGAATAGGAGTTGTTGTTAGTATGATTTTTTGAATTTTTTGGTGTTGGAATTTGGTTAAAGAAATTTAAATGAAATTTTGATTATGTTATTTAAACTGGTTTTTTTTATTGTATATAGATTCAACACTTTGAAAAATTTTTAGAGCACTTGGAATTCTTATCAGATTTTAGAGAAATTGGATCGGAAAAGCTTCCAAAAAGTCACTAAAGACAACTCTAAAATCTCACTATAGACAACTAGAAATAGGTATAATAAAAAATTGGGTATAATATGTCTCACAAAATAAATGCCTAATAAACTAATACAACTATATTAATAAATGTGGTTGATATATGTCAATAAGTCTATATCAATAACATACACAACTATTATAAAATGTGGTTGAAAAACAACAATAAACTTTAAATGATTAGATCTAATATTAATGACCATATTAATATTCATATCCATAAATATTAATAATAACAATATTACAAAAATATATATATTATAAAAATATTATTATTATTATGATAATTAATAATTATTATAAATTTATTAATTTATTAAACCAGGAACACAAAGGGATTTATATTAAACTTAAAAATAAATATTATTAAGTTCCGTTTCCCAGTCACGCTATGACTCCGTCGGCTTTTTTGGTTTTAATAGCACTCCTAGTTTTAGGCCTGATAATATAGCTATTAACATCCATAATATTAAAAACGATGTCATTTTTAATAAATCCATTCATGAAATAAATAATGGACATTATAACAAAAATAACTTTAATAATAAAGTTAATGGATATTCTTTTGTTTGGTTTAAATCTAGGAAGAAGAACTTTATTAATAATAGAAATAATATAGCTTCATTTTATAATAATAATAAAAGATTTATCTTGAAATGTAGTGGTGGTGGTGGTGGTTTTAAGAATGTTATTAATTTTTTGAGCAAGGTCTTTGATCTTTCTATCTTTAGTCTTCCTAATAAAGTTCTCAATTTTGCCCTTGTCCCGAATAAAATTCCTACTATTGACATTATTTGTAGCATTGAGTATGGTATTAAAGACCTTTCAGATAATGTTAAGGAAGTTGTCACACAAGATTGTGTTGTTGTTCTTAGGAAGGCTAAACCTCCTAAGAAAAGCTTCAACAAGGTTGAGTTTCTTGCCCTTAAATCCCTAAGGGATGACCCTGACATTGCGGTCCTTAAAGTAGACAAAGGCGGAGTTGTTGTCATTCTTGATAGGTCTGATTATGTCCACAAAATGTTAGCCCATCTATCTAACAGTGGGAGTTATATCAAACTTAAGAAGAATCCCCTTAAGTCTGTCTCTAAGGAGATAACAACTGCTATTAAGTTGGATCCGTCTCTTAATCCTCTTTCCTGTAATGGCCTCCCGAAGATTCATAAATTCAGGGACCCCCTGAGACCTATTGTTAACACAGTATGTGGTCCCACCTATCTTCTTGCTAAATTCTTAGGTTAGAAGCTTAAGCCTCTTGTTGGGTGCACTAATTCTTTCGTTAAAGACTCTGCATCCTTTATTCAAGGGTGAAGAGATATCAAATTGGAACTGGGTGATTTGCTGGTTAGTTTTGAAGTTGTCTCCTTGTACACCAAAATCCCCATCCAGGAAGCCATTGATATGATAAATCGCATCACTGACAAAGACACTGCCAAGTTAGTTGGCCTCTGCCTCACCTCGACCTTCTTCAGTTTCCAAGGTGAATTCTATGAACAAACCTGCGGTGTTGCGATGGGCTCCCCTCTTTCCCCTATTGTTGCCAACCTGTTTATGGAAGCTTTTGAGACCAAGGCCTTAGCCACTGCTCAATTTTGCCCTAAAAAATGGAAGAGGTTTGTTAATGATACCTGTGTCATCTAGCCTCATGGTAGGGAGAAATGCAACCTATTTCTTAACCACCTTAACTCTCAATCTGACTCCATCAAGTTCACGATGGAAGTGGAGATGGATGTCGCCTTCCCTTTCTCGACATTCTCCTTTCAAGGACGAGTGACGATTTGATTTGTCACCAAGTCTATCGGAAAAAGACTCACATACACAGTATCTCCATGCCAGTTCTCATCATTTCCCGGCTCAGAAATTCGGGGTTCTTAGCACTCTAGCTACCCATGCTCTAAGAATCTCTCATGATAACCACCTTGAAAAGGAGAAATCCCATCTCCTTGAAGTATTTAGAAATAATGGGTATAGCAGATCTCAAAGCCTCGAGGCCTTTCACAAAGCCTGCAAAGATCATAAAGTTAAACCTACTCGTGATGATCCTATCTCTAAGGTTCATCTCCCGTATATCCAAGGAACCACAGATAGGATTGCCCATATCCTTAAGAAGATTAATGTCGCTTCTTCATTCAAGCCTCTCAATACAATTAAGAATTCGCTTAGATCTATTAAAGACCCTATTGATCCTTATGAATCAAAAGGGGTCTACCTTGTTCCCTGCTCCTGTGGGATCCCCTACATTGGAGAAGCAGGTAGATCTATTAAGCAGAGGATCAATGAGCACGCTGCAGACATTAGCACAATCGCTCTCGCTCATCAACATTAACTGAGCATGCAGAAAAATCCAAGCACCATGTTTGCATTGAAGAATCCAAAGTCATCGCTAAGGTCGACCACTTCCACCATATGAAGCCTAGAGAGGCGAGCGATTGAGATAGAAAGGCATGCCAAAAATCTTAATAGGGATGATGATTGGAAATTGAGTAAGAGTTGGATTCCAGCTCTCTCATCGTAAGTCATCATTCCCTTCTTTTCCCCTCTCCTCGACTTTTTCTCTTTTGTTTTATGCCCTGATCTTTTTTCTTTTTTTTTTACCATTTTTTTTTAGTATTATTTTTCTCTTTATCCTTTAATTTGAATAATATAAACTTAATTTAATAATTTATTTTTTATTTTTTTAATTTTTTATTACATTGGGTTAAAGTTTCTAGTTTCCTAACAACTAGTTTTCTAAATGGTCAACCTCTAACAATCAAATGATATAATTTATTAATAAATAACTTCTTTTCATTTCATTATTAAAATTCAATATTTTATTTTTGATTATTTTTAATTATTCCTTAACAGCTATTTTTAGCTAAACATAGATTATTTTAATGGAATAAGTCCTTACCACTAACTCCTTAATAATTATTTTCTTTACATTTTAACTAATTCACCAACAACGAGTATTTAACGGCTATTTTTGGGCAATGTTGCATCCTTACTATTTATTCCTTATGATCGATGGATTTTTCACCTAGTCCTGAGGATGAACCACATTAGCTAGTTCAAAACGTTGACCAAATCCTATCAATGTGATTAATCCGAAAGACTTTCTTCTACATTATGGATCACAAAAGTTTTAAATCTAACATTGTTAAGCATATTAAATATTAAATATGGTTAATTATTATTGTAATCCTTTAAAAAAATCATAAATAAATTATTTTAAATTAATAATTATCTATATTTAACAATAGTTAATTAATTATTACTATTATTTATTAAAATATATAATATTTTTGTATTTTATATTATTATTATATTAATAATATTAATTATAATATTGTTAATTAAATATTTATTAAACTATGAACCATGAACCCAAGAGATTTATATGTTAAATCTAGGTTATAACTATAAATCCCAGAATATATTATATCTAGGAATATGAACCCTTAATAATACCCAAAGGATTGCTATTATTATATTTTAAAGCCCAGGGATTAATATTATAAACCTTAGTTATATAAACACTAAGATAAATACGATAAACCCTGAAATAAACATGGTTGACAATGGCTAATTTTAATATTGAAACAATCTTTGTCACAATGCAACGTTGGACCAATGATGATCATGGTTTACTATGGTTGACTTTCATATTGAGACAATCTTTGTCACAATGTGACATTGGACCATGATTGACCATGTTTGACGATGGTTAACAATATTTGACCATGATTGATTTTCATATTGAGAGAATATTTGTCATAATGCGACATTGGACCATGGTTGATATTTATATTGAGACAATCTTTGTCACAATGCAACGTTGGACCATGGTTGACCATAGTTGACAATGGTTGATTTTCATATTGAGACAATCTTTGTCACAATGTGAGATTGGACTATGGTTAACTAGGATTATAAACCCATGGGATTTATATTAAACCCAAGGAATTATATTATAAAAACCAATGAACAATATTACACCCAAGGAATATGAAACCTACATTGGACCAATGATAACCATGGTTTACTATGGTTGACTTTCATATTGAGACAATCTTTGTCACAATGTGACATTGGACCATGATTGACCATGTTTGACGATGGTTGACAATATTTTACCATGATTGATTTTCATATTGAGAGAATATTTTTCATAATGTGATGTTGGACCATGGTTGATATTTATATTGAGACAATCTTTGTCACAATGCAACGTTGGACCATGGTTGACCATAGTTGACAATGGTTGATTTTCATATTGAGACAATCTTTGTCACAATGTGAGATTGGACTATGGTTAACCAGGATTATAAACCCATGGGATTTATATTAAACCCAAGGAATTATATTATAAAAACCAATGAACAATATTACACCCAAGGAATATGAAACCTTAGATTAATAAACCCAAGGAATTTATATTATAGACCCAAGGGAATAATAAATTGAAAGGATTAATACTAAAAACTCAATGAAATAATATTAAACTGAAGGGATTAATATTATAAACCCCAGGTATATAAACCCTAATATAAATACTATAAACCTAAACATGGTTTATCATGGTTGATTTTCACATTGAGACAATCTTTGTCACAATGAAATATTGGACCATGATTGATATTCATATTGAAACAATATTTGTCACAATGTGACATTGAACCATGCTTGACCATGAATATAAACCCAAGGGATTTATATTAAACCCTAAGATTAATATTATAAACGTTATGAATAATATTATACCCTAGGAATATGAACCCTTACATTAATAAATGTAAGAGATTGATATTATAAACCTAAGAGATTAATAAAAATATTATTATTATTACAATAATTAATAATTTTTTAAACTATAAATAGAAAA
>APFE031723760.1:554806-579047 GCA_000404065.3 Pinus taeda
TTAATTGTTAACTACTTAATGCACTGATTTATCCTTATGAAGTCTTGTTAGCAAATCAACACAATGATTTATCCTTTGTAAAGTAAATCATTTGCTTGGGGAGTTAACAAGCTTCCCAACTCAATGATTTCTCTATTTTTTTGTGTGACAAAACATTAGTCATAACTAAGGAAAACTTCATCAAAGATTTATAAATTGAATTATTGAATTTTCATAATGTTTAGTGATTTCACATCCTCTTTGGTTCATCAATAGCCACAAATAGTCATAAGAGTTATGATACCTTTATAACCTTTAACACTTCAAAATGAGACTCTAAACTCATTTTTGAACTATTAGCCTTATCACAATGCTTTATATATGAGTTTTGCATTGAAATTGGATGCTAAAAAGCGTTGACTGATAATTAAAATTCAATTAAAGTAAGTATCGATGGAACCTCTTGGTTTCATGGATCAATAAGACCATAACTTCTTTATTTAACTTTATATTGTTGAACTATTTGGAAGATCCATCTAATGAGTGATCTGAATATCTATTCTACCCATGAGGGCTTCACTAAATGAACCTTTGACATATCACGTGCGTTTGTGACATACTAAATAATACCCTTAATTTGACTACAGATTGGAAAAATACCTCTAAAAATCACATTATTTAACCTTGTACCAATACTAACCCAATACACCTTCCTAATCTAAAAACCCCCTACTTCACTAGATATTGTAGGTATTAATTTTTTCATTAACATTTTTCATACCCTTTATATTTTTCATTAACTTTGAGCTCTATTTTTTATACCTACCAATATAAAAACCCTCTGCCCTCTATCATATGTTCAAATACATTATGTCATTTTTTTCTTCAATATATATCCCCCAATATGAACACACGTGGTGTGGTATTTCTCCCCCAATGAAGCCCCCATGATTCTACCATCAGTTTTATAACTTACATAATTTGAAAGCCAAAATTCCCTTGTCGGTGGGAAAAAATTTAAAACATGTTTTCATACCTTTATGCCTCAAAGTTGAATTCCATCGATTGTGATGGTTTAGGTCGATATCAGTGAATCACCGCAGCCAATAATTATTATTTTTAATGCTAGTGATTTAGAAGCCTGTGGTTTTGTTAAATGATGGTATCCACCATGGCATTTGCAAAGCGAAAGTAAACAACACAAAATAAATAATAATGAAGTGATTTATGAGCCATCCCAAACAAAAACACTTTTTTGTTAGTTTTATCATTAATAGTTTTTTGTCACCCATGGTATTCATCCATGATATTTGAAAATAAAGCATATAATAATAATATAGTGAAACACAATGACTTCTAAGTGAAAGGAGACTCGTAAGTCTATATTATATATATATATATATATATATATATATATATATATATATAATATATATATATATATATATATATATATAAGCAAGCTTTATCATTGTAAAAAATGCACGATTTCATTCATGATGTATCCATAAGTATTCTTCTCCCTAATAAAGAATTTAAATATTATCATATTGTTATCCTCTATATTTTATTTGTATCTATCTTTCATTTCACTCTTCATGAATTTTGGATTAGGGGTATAGGGTATAAAAAATTAGGTCTCGAGCTAGTTTCACTTGGAAACAATTGACCTTATAAATCCAAGTGTCCTCCCATGGTGAAAGAAAAGAGAGATAATAAAGCAAGATATACTATCAAGTTATTGACAACTTTTTTGAGATCCTTTGATGAATACCAAGGGCAGGTAAAGCATCTTGACAAGCAGTCATTGCATAGGTGCAACACCCTTGAAGGTACATGTTAATTTCAATATTTTCTTGCTTGAAGATTAGAGAAATGTGAATGCCTTGGAGAAATGGTTGAATCTACTCGAAGGTTATTACTTTGTATAATTTCTTTTTCTAAAGTGACAAGATTAGTTTTGCACCCCTTAAATACTTCACCATGTCAAAGCTTGGTGGTAAGGTTACTCAAAGAGACACATCCCGAATGAATCTATGCCATTCAAGATAAAACCCACCTAGGAGGCCTTTGTGGATGCCCTCAAAGGGGAATTCTACCATGTTGGAATATGATGATCAATACATGAAATGAACAACTCTGTGTGAGGAAAGAAACTAGCTAATGCTGGAGTATATTAACATTTTCTATCATTAGGGAAATTTCGAGGTAAAATATGAGCTTAAAAATGAAAAATGTACTAACAAAATCAACATTAAAATAACCAATAGGATTCAAGATAATGATGGCATGCCAAAAGGTCAATATTTTTGGTGGGAAAATAAGAAAACTACTTTTATTTAATTGTATTTTCAAATTATCTCCTTCTAGGTTCACTCAAATTTCAAGTGTGGGCATTCATTGGATGTGGAGTTAGATTCCACATATAGGGAGGGTACTATGTATGCTTTTAAGTGAACTCAAAAAATACATGAAAAACATGTTTCTTGAAAAAATATGTTTTTTCATGTATTTTCAATTTTTCTCAGTGTGTATATACTCAAAAGTATGTAAAGTGAGTAATCGTTGGATGAAGAATTTAATTATACAACAAATAAATGCTCGCACTTGAAATTGGAGTAAACATACAAGGAGATAAGTTGAAAATACAATTAAAAATTAGTTTTATTTCTTTTCCTTGAAAAAATCATAACTCTTCTTTTATCTTTTTACTATTATTTTATTAATTTTCTTAGGAGACCCATTTTGGACCTCAAAATTCCTCTAATAATCTTGCACTCAAAGCGAGGTATTTAAGATTCTGAGAGACACCTAATTCTGAGATATTGTAGTGTCCTACATAGGTACATCCAAATAAAGATGGATTTCTTGGACATCGTCTCACTATATAGTATGTTTTCAAAATCGAGTTGAGCTCAAATAGAGAAATACGAGGGCGTTTAGATATACAGTCACGCCACAAAAAAAGAATGGAAAAGGAAACCCTAAATTGTAAAATAAGGAACAAAGCAAAAACATCCAATCACAAGAAATCCATTCCAAACCACTAGAAAAAAGGGTGATGGGAAGTCAAAAAAGGACACTGGAAGGTGATGTGAGTTTCATGAAATCCCCTGGCACAACAATAATGAATGTAACTTGAAACAATCATTGTTGATTGATCTCAAAGAAAAAGAATTATATTTTGGATAAAAAATCTAATTCAAATTAAAAGAAAGGAAAATGAATAATTAATGTAGAATTCACCGCTACAATCATGACCATAATTATCCATTTAGAAGAGCCAAAGGACCTTAAGTTAGGGAAGCATCTATTCCACTCATAGATGTGGGTGAAGCATGCTCCATTTCTTTTCGTTGTTGACAATGGGATTCAAAAGAACCTAATCTCAACTGAGTTTGTTAAAAAAATAAATTTGTTAATAATTCCACACCCTTAACCATACACCATCATATAGTTAAGCCAAGGACGAGACATTTTCATTAGTCAGCAATGCCTCCTATCGTATGGGATCTATCCCTTTAAAGGTAAAGTATTTTATGATGCTTCCCCACTTGACGTTTGTAATTTTCTTTTAGGCCAACAATATGTGTGTAAACATATGTTTTCTAATAGTCTCCACCTTTTTTGTGTCATTATCACTTTGAGGGGTTATCTCTACAAGGTACCAGAAGTAGTCACAACTATTGCAGTTTCATTGATTTCAACAAAATAATGTAGCAAAGAAATCTCTCAAATGAAAAATTTTGTTCTCTTCATAATCCAACCAAAAGGTGAATGGAAGGTCACTATGACCACCACAACCTAGACTCGAAAGCTCTCTACATAATAGATATAGGTGGACAAGATTGTAGAAGAGTATAAATACATCTTTACTTCACCTATAGGGGTACATTTTCACTATTAGGTGGCCTATTCAATTGACTTGTTATATGGTGTTCCTTTACCCAATGGTCCAATATATAGGCATAATATTCTATAGAATGAGGACATAAAATATTATATTCACGAGCAAGTGCCACATTCAACTGAGCTCGTCATCTTACAAGAATTGTGGTGGTGCAAAAGAAGGATATGGATTGAGAATTTTATTAGTTACAGAGCCTTGGATAAAATCACTACTAAGAATAGATACTTAATCCCCTAGATTGATGATATTCTTGATCAAATCAAGGGTTCCAAGTTATTTAGTAAGAATGATCTAAAGTCACGCTACCACTAAGTTCTAATCAAACAAATTAATATATGGAATACAAGCTTCAAATAAATAAATAAACATATTTTAATGGTTGGTGAAGCCTTTTAGCTTGACTAATGCTTCAACAAAATTCATAAGGATGATGGATGATTTCATGTAGCCATTCACTAGTTCCTTTGTGGCCATCTATTTGGATGATATCCTCATCTTCAACAAAACCTAGGTAGAGAATTTGTCTCACATTAGTAGGTCATAATCGCCCTACAACAACACAAATTATATTCCAACCTAGAGAAATGCTCATTTGGCATGTAGATAATTAAGTATTTGCATTACAGTATGGATGAACACAATTTTCATGTGGACCTAGCTAAAATCCAAGTCATTTAGGATTGCCTAGCCCCAGTGACTCTCACAGAGCTCTAAAGCTTCATGGGTCTTGCCAACTTCTACTAAAGGTTCGTATTGGGGTTCTCTAATATCACTTGGCCCTTAATTCAATTGACCAAGGGTGGAGTTAAAGCAAGTTTTCTTTTTCAGAGTCACAACAAAAAACATTCATGAAGTTGGAACATTGCCTCTACTCAATGCTAGTCCTCACTGTACCAAACATACAATAGTCATTTGAGATTGATAAATATTCCTCTAAATATGATATCAATGCAATCCCCACTCAACAAAGGAATCCTATTGTTTATCATAATGAAACATTATGATATTGTTTATACCCTACCTATGATAAAGAGATGTACTCCATCGTGTGTGGATATTGACAGTGGAAGCATTATATATTTGGAAAAGATATAATCATCCACACTAATAATTGGCCTTTGTAATTCATGTAGACACAAGGAAAGTTACAAAATCATTGTCCTTGGAAATGGTCCACAGACCTATAGCGATTCCACTTAAACATCAAGTATAAGAAGGGAAACAACAACCATGCTTCAAACATGTCAGGCCAGGAGGTAAATCCTCAAATGAATTGTGTTTTTCCATTCAGGCTAATCATAGATATATACATGGATGGAGAGACTCTTGGGCTTCATCTCCCCGTGTCTCTTCATATTCCTATTTTCCTTATTTTCTATTTACACTATTTTACATATATTCACCCAATCCTAATGATTAGGTATCAACATTCCCCCCCTTAATATAAAGGGATGTTGGCGAGTCCAAGCATCGTTCTCAATCTTTTGAACTTTTCTCTTTCAAGCACTTTAGTGAATATGTCTGCAATCTTCTCAGCTGTGGAATAATGGCTTAGATGGATTGTCTTGGCCTCAACATGATGTAGAATCAGATGGTATATTATTGTGAAAGCGTTGTCAATCACGAGTGGAGTTGAATGCAAATTTTTCATGTGAAAATCTTCCAGAATTTTCCTGAGCCACACAATTCCTTTGTTACTTCAGCTACTACCACATATTCTGCCTCTGTTGTGGAATGTGCTAGAACTGATTCTTTGCATGACTTCCAAGAAAAAGCTCCTAATCCAAGACTCATAGCATAACCTTAAGTCACATACCCCAGTTTCTTTGCCTCTGTCAAAGTCTGAATCAGAGTATTCAATCAAGCTCAAGTCACCCACCTGTGTATACTTAAGTCCAAAGTCTTGAGTTCCCTTCAAGTACTTTAGAAATCTTTTCTTTGTAGACTAATATCCCTCACAAGGATTTTTCATAAACCTAGAGAGGATTCCAACAACAAATGAAATGCTTGCTCTGGTAGTAGTCAAGTAGTTAAGACTTCCTACAAGTTGTATATACTTTGTTGCATCCTCAAATTATTTCCATTCAGTGGATTTGAGCTTTGAGTTCTGTTCCATTGGAGTAATTAGAGGATTGCACTCAACCATGCCAAACTTGTTCAACAAATCTCTAATGTACTTCTTCTGAGGGAGGAATATAAACTTTATATATTGTGTTACTTCAATACCAAGATAGTAGTGAACATACCCCAGGTTTGTCATTTCAAAAGCTTTCCTAAATTCCTTATTTATGGATGCAATGTAAATCTCATTATTCCCTGTCATCAAAAGATCATCTACATACACCACAAGATATACAATTTTTTTCCAAATTTCTTGACAAACAAAGTTGCATCATCAAGATCATAATGTTTGAAGTTGAGCTTCAGAAAATGCTCAGTTAAATTTTCATACTATAATTATGATGTTTGCTTGAGGCCATACAAGGATTTTATGAGCTTGCATACTTTTTGTTCTTGACCCTTCAAAATAAATCCTTTTGGTTGGGACATAAAAACATTCTCTTTCAGATATCCATTCAAGAAAGTAGTTTTTATATCCATTTGATGGACTTTCCAATGATTTTGAGTTGCTAAGGCAAAGAGTGTAAGGATGGTAGCCCATTTTTCTGTGGGGGCAAAGGTCTCCTCATAGTCAACCCCTTCCTTCTGTGCAAAACCTTTTGCCACAAGTTTGGATTTTTGCTTGTCAAGTTAGCCATCAACTTTATACTTGTTGTTGTAGACCCACTTGCAGACTATTGGTTTGGTTCCTAATGGAGGATCAACCAGCTTCTAAGTGCCATTATTTATCAAGGCACCATACCCTTTCTGCATTGTTTCCTCCCATTCATCATGAGAAGAGGCTTCTTTGAAGGAAGTTGGTTCAAATCTGTAGACAAATTCAGTGCACAATCATAAGAAACATCCATATCAATAGATGAATCAGAATCATCTACATCACCTCCATTATGTCTGGTTGAACTTCTTGTTCCTGTCTTTCCAATCTCATCAAGATAAACACTTTCAAGTGTCTTTGTCATCCATTTTATAGGACCTTTATGAGAGGGACTAGGTTGCTTAGTTGACTGAGTTGGGGTTGAGTCAAGATTTAGTCTCCCTATTCTATCAATCACATCACTCAAAGTGTCATCTGGATCAGTGGCTAAAGCTTCATGTGAGGGAGATAATGCTTCAGAAGAAGATTCCACATATTGATCCAATATAAGAATCCCCCCCTTCAAGATGTGGAATCTCATTATGAAATTCTTGAAAAGACTTGGCATTTTTGAATCTATCCAAGCGATCAAGCTTCCACTCAACAACATTGTCAGCCTTGGAAGATTCAAGAAAGATCACATCTCTAGACGCTACAAAGTTCTTATTAACTTCATCATAGAGATGGTATGCTTTGGAGGTAATTGAATACCCCAAGAAGATACACTTACAACTCCTTGCATTAAGTTTGTTATTTGTTTATTTGTTTCTCTGGAATGTGAATCATAAAAAGACTATTTTCTATGCTTTCCTAAGATACAAGCATCACATTGCTTAAGTTTCCTAGCAATTGTAGGCAAACTAGTAACACTACTTTTCTTCAACATACGAAGGTTGTCATAATTAAAGTGTCTAAATCTAGCATTCCATAAAAGACTTGATGGAAATGTACCTTCATCATAATGAGAACTGTATGAAATTTTTTGTGCATAAGCAGAGGTACCCTTATATTAATAACCAAAGGGATTGATATTACAATATTATTAAATCTAAGGGATTAATATTATAAACCTTGGTTATATAAAACCTAAGGGATTAAACCCAAGGGATTAATATTATAAACTCTAAGATAAATATGATAAACCCTGAAATAAACATGGTTGACAATGGCTAATTCTAGTATTGAGACAATATTTGTCACAATGCGGCATTGGACCAAGGATGACCATGGTTTACTATGGTTGATTTCCATATTGAGACAATCTTTGTCACAATGTGATATTGGACCATGATTGACGATGGTTGATAATGTTTGACCATGGTTGATTTTCATATTGAGACAATATTTGTCATAATGTGACATTGGACCATCGTTGGTATTTATATTGAAACAATCTTTGTTGCAATGCAACATTGGACCATGGTTGACCATAGTTGACAATGGTTGATTTTCATATTGAGATAATCTTTGTCACAATGTGAGATTGGACTATGGTTGACCAGGATTATAAACCCATGGGATTTATATTAAAGCCAAGGAATTATATTATAAAGCCTATGAACAATTTTACACCCTAGGATTAAGACCCAAGGGAATAACAAATCCAAGGAATTAATTCTAAAAACCCAAGGGAATAATATTAAACTGAAGGATTAATATTATAAACCCTAGGTATATTAAACCTAACATAAATACTATAAACCTTGAAATAAACATGGTTTAGCATGGTTGATTTTCACATTGAAACAATCTTTGTCACAATGTGACATTGGACCATGATTGATTTTCATATTGAGACAAACTTTGTCACAATGTGACATTGAACCATGGTTGACCATGAATATAAACCCAAGGGATTTATATTAAACCCTGGGATTAAGTTATGAATAATATTATACCCTAGGAATATGAACCCTTAGATTAATAAACGCAAGAGATTGATATTATAAACCCAAAGGATTAATAAAAAATATTATTATTTACGTAATAATAATACTTAATAATTAATAATTTATTAAACCAGGAACACAAGGTGATTATTTTATGTATTAAATATTGTAATTATTTGTAACTTTTTTAAATTATCTATTAATAAATCTGTTTTTAAATTAATAATTAATTATTAATACTATTTATTTCGTAGTCTAAACATTATGCTTTTTGCCCTAAAGTTATGGAAATTTTGATCATATTTTTGAAAAATCCGATAGAGATTTTTGTAAATCCAAGTAAGTGTCAAACTTCATAATTTTAAGTGCCCTAGAAGTTTTTGATGGTGTTGAATCCATTTCCACCATAAAAAACATGATTCAAACACTGCCTCTACAAGAGTTTTTGAATTTTTTTTGCCTAGATTTTAGCCACTTTTGGTTGTCCAGGCAATTCCTTTGCCTCCGTAGACGACTCCCTCTTTTTTGGGGGGAGAAAAATGAATATAATAAAGAATTGTCCCCTCTTTCTCATAACAGTACAAGTTGTCGTACTTATCGAGGCTACATTTTGACTAAGAAAATAATAGAAAATTTAGTATGATTTTAACAAAAATTGTTGGATTTTTTTAGAAATTTAGGTTCCCTCTGTCAAAGCTACAAAATGGCGTTGAATTCATTTTCACTATTAAAAAACGATTCAAATACTCCTAGAATTATATTTCTTGAAAAAATGCTCACTCTAACCAGAATTGTGGCCTATGAAACTAATAAATAAACCATTAATAAGAAAACTTAGAAATTTCTATGTTCACTTGTATTTTTAGATAAATGCTTAAAATAATTTTTTGTAATCTCTTTTTCAAAATCTTTTTAAGTGGATAAATATTTTTTTTTTATTTTAAATTATATATTTTTTTATTTATAACCAGAAATAAGTTGTAAAGTATTCTTAAGTATTTATCTTCATTATTTGATGGGGACCACTTGCTCTAGTTAGATAGATGTACGGCTTTTATTTTATAGATTTAAAATTTAAAATTTTTATATTTAAAAAAAAAATAGAAAAAAATTTAATAAATACGATATAATTTTTGAGAAATTTATTTTCTATGATTTTAAAAGATAATATTTTTTTCACGTTTTCTTTTTGATGAAATACTACTCATAGGTAATCTATAAATTGAATTATCACTTCTTTAGTTAATTGCACTTTTCATTAGTTGAATTATTGAATCTTTTACAGTTGTTAGGGATTTCACAACTACTTCAGTTTGGCAACATTGAATTTTCACGATTATTAGGGATTTGACAACTTTTTTTTAGCTTGTCAACATTCATAAATAGTCGTAAGAATTATAATTTTTCATATTTCAAAATGGGGTTATAAACTTAGTGTTGAATCATTAGTCTTAGCACAATGTTTTATATATGAGTATGGGACTGAAATTTAAATGTATAAATATAAATATATTGAATTTAAAATGAAATATAAAATAAAATATTAGAAATTTAATATCAATAAGAGTGGGAAGCATGAGCTGGTTATATCTTTGGGTGACGAGGGGTGCATTAGCGTGGGAAAATCAATGGTTCGATCAATCCATTTAAGCACTCAATTTAATCTCTTTAGGCACTAAAAAGGTTAGCTCGATCGAGGGTAAAACTACCCTTTGATGAGTTATACGTTCGATCGAACTTAGGGTCAATTGAGCCTTTTATATATTATATTTATATATTATATATATATATATTATATACTGCTTTCGCAGTCTACACGCGCCATTTTCATAGACTACGAGAGCTCAACCGAGTGTTTAAGAGTAGCTAGATTGAGTAATGGAGCATTCTAATCAATCTCGCCAACATCGTAAGACTCAAACGAAGATACGTACTATATTCTTTGTCTTTTTTTTTCACCAAATGTAACAAATAATTAATTAAAAAATCAACCCTGTACAAAATCCATGAAAATCCATTATAAAAAGAAAATACAAACCTTAAAACTACGAAAATCACAAAAATCCTTTCAAAAATCTTAGAAACCATCACAAGACATTCCAACACTACTGAAGCACTTTCAAAACCTATATATATATATATTATATATATATATATATTATATCTAATTAGATTTATTTGTTTTTCTTTTGCAATGGTTTGGTATTAATGCATTTTTTATGATTGTAATGGTTATTTAACATTTTTTTTTTATTATTTTAGTTTTTATTTTTTCTTTTGGGTTTTGCTCAATGTAACAATAATAATAATCATTATTTAATTAAAATGTATTTTAAATTTCTAGCAAATCTGACCAAAAATATACCCAAAAAACCATCAAAATAGAAAACAATTAAAAAATAAACAAATAAATTAGGAGTTTGAGATTAACATAATGAATATAACTCATAATAAACGTCTATTTATAAAATAAGAAATTTTAACTTATTTTATTATTTTAAATTTAAATTAATTTATATTTCAAATATAGTACGATTCCAATTTAAAAAAAAAAATAAATAAATAAATATTAATCCTTAAAGTTAAAAATGTTAAAAAGAAAATTTTATTATATATATAAAACATTATGTCACTAAGCATATATAATTTTAACATTTTACATAACATATAGCTATATATTTAGCTATAACATCGTCATTTCTCTCACACACACATATATATATAACATAAAATTTTCTATAACTTGTTAAACATAACATGAAATTATATAACATAACATAACATAACACTACACTTAGCTATAACTAGATAGTTCATAACATAAAAATTATATAATTAGATATATAATTTAACTATTATACTATAACGCATTCATATATATATATATAATTTATGTTTCAACAATACATTATTGATATATACATTAAATCTATCATGAAAAATATATTTGGCCTAGTAAATAAAAACATTCAAACTAAAATTTTTAATTTGTACCATAGTGTTCCGTTATGTAGTGTGTTGTGCGATAAGCATTGTTTTCATGTGCTTGCACCTAATACTTGTCATGTGTCAAAGTCAAACATTAAGAACATAAAGTCTATTATAGTATTTGGTTGGCATGAAATTTTATTAGTTTTGTAAATATGTTTATTTCAATTTTTCACAAATATATTTACATATTTATGCGCTATGAATAAAATGCATTATTTAAAGCTGAGAAAATGTGAGGGTAGATTTGATCACTTCTTTCGATTGTGTTCACATGGAACTCAATGTACTTTAGTTGATAAATGACAAAAAAATGAGTTCTAAAGTTTAGGGCTTTAGGCTAGATTATTCTGCTTGAGTTTAGAAATGGTTTTTTTGTCAACTTTTTTTTATTGGATTAGTTTATATGTATTATATGTAATATGCTAAGGCATCTCATATACGCACACGAACTACAGGCCATCGTAGTGTGAGAGGTTCTGTTGTACATGGTCGAGCCCGTGATAGATCACATAGCCCACCAAGAGTTCATGTTCCCATTATAGAGCCTACCTTCGATGCCAGTCATAGACAAGATCTGGGACAACAAACAAATATACTCTTTTGAAGGAATGGTGCCACAACCATTACCTGATGAGAGTCCCTCGGCATCATGGAAGCGAGAAACAGAAGAAACATGCTCTCCTATTTTGAAGAGATTCGAGACAACAGTGATTTTGAGTCTGAAACACTCTAGAAGCCATTGGGTTGTCAATAAGTTTTCTACCCCTATTTTCTGAAATTCCTAATGTTAATTCAATCGGTACTTCGTCACTCATATTGGCCGTTGTCCCCTTCCCCTAGTGGTCCCTCATTATGTTACTAAGCCCACAGTGTAAGACACATGTCCAACTGCAACTTGAATTCCTTCAGTTTCCCAAAACCCCATTCTATTTACCTCTCCCCAAGTCATTGACCTTGCCGACAAAGAACCACGCTCTATCGCCAACACTGAGATCATCGAAGAAATATTACATTCCACCTCAACTACTTCTCGAACATCTCAGAACCCATCACCCCGCACGACCTCCCCCTCCATAACCATTTCAAGCCTATGTCAAACCGAAAACCTCCTCAATATTGAGACCGAGATGGAGGTCGATTCCCTCATTCAAGCAATCACTGGCACTGCCCACAATGACCTCGTTGTTCACACTACAAATGCAGATACAATTACCATGCCTCTTTTATCCTTGCTACTGGCATCAAGCCCTCAACTAGTGAATGGCCAACAAATCCACTATAGCCCACAAGGCCAGGTAGTTATAAACATCCTAACTCAAACCTCCAACCCCATTCCCAATTCGTTGCCACCATGTATTCTAGACCACACCAACACCCACACTATAGAAAACCTATAGCGAGAAACCTCACCACAGGTCAATCTGAGAAATTTGTCACCAGTGGACAACTGTTGCAAGTCTGATTCCCTCTCCCTACTACCATGTCACTCAATGACCTTCAGAATTGGTCGTACTCTCATATATTTACCTTCATTCAATTGGCTAATCGCTAAGTAGAAGCATTGCATAATATATTGGAAGTCGAACATGAGCAGTAGCAGCAACAACTTATCTCCATAGTGGTTGAGCGCGATGAACTCCAACAAGAAAAGCAAGTGTTGCAGCAACAACTTATCTCCATAGTGGTTGAGCGCGATGAACTCCTACAAGAAAAGCAAGTGTTGCAGCAGCAGATCGACAATATCATTACTAAGTTCTAGACACTTTAGCTTACCATCGTCGAGGTAGTACCTAATGCAATAGAATATTTCTCATCTTGCACACTTTCAAACTGATGATACCACATTAGAACCACATGCACTGACCTTGCTTTATTGAATTAGGAGCTTAAGAAGATTATTGTAACCAATCGGAAAGCACTCCTTGATACAGTCACTCAATATGTTGTTGAAATTGAGTAGAAGATTACCAATATGGCTTCCTTGAAGGCCACCCTTCTTCAAGCTACCGGGGAGGTGCAAGAAATATTTATATAAGTTCATGATTGGTCTAGTTTCCCCGCTAGAAAGAATCAACCCATTTATGCTTTGTGACAACATACCCATCAATTGTTCAACCAAGCCTTGCTTATGCCTAACCTCGACCAACAAAAGGACTTGTTTTCCCAAAACAATTTTCTAGAGAAACAAATCCAACAAATTGAGGATGACTCTCAAGCCACCAAGGCTCTATTATGCAACCTCAAGCCACCAACACATAACAGCTTTCAGAAGTTGCATGCAGCTCAGCGCTGAAGTAGAGACGCAATGGAATGCCCTCATGACCACCTGGCCTACCAACTGACAACTAAACTTACCATGCCATTCCTTGAAGAAGTTTCCACTCTGTTGGATTCCCGGTGGTTGCATACACCCAATTCAAGACAGAAACCATACAATGTGTCCTAGAGTTGCGTTCTTCATTTGAAGGAGAATTTACAACATGCGAAGGAATAATTCAGGATGAAGTAACACAAGCAGGATCCCCACAACAACAACAAGAAGCAACAACATCATCCAAGTTTGACTTGGGGATGAGTCAATTGATTGTGGTTGGGGCCTATTGGGTCCTTCATTTTCGGGAATAGAATTTTGACATATTTGACCAATTCTAACCAAAAGGCAGTTGCGCCTGGAAAAGAGAGAAAATTCACCAAGATTTGTCGGACACAGAGGTTGGAAAACAAAAAGCACGGGAAAATGCAAATGCAGTGGTGTTCACATAGGTCATCAAGGAGAGATGAAGCAAGTGCAGCCGAATCATGATATCCACCAAAGTTGAAAGCGCGCAACATCCAAGAGAAAGACTCGCAGTTCAGGCGAGTGAAGCTTACAAAAGCCAAAGGAGAAGGCAACAAAAAGGAGGAGGAAGAGAAGCTCATGTGCCGAGATATTGCGCAGAGTATATTGGAATTCGTTATGTTCTTAGTTCATCTATTTCTGAGCTAAATTGTATGATGATTCTTATGATTCTACCTGAAGGGCCAGAGTGCCAAAATGTAATGATTCTTAAGTTTAATGGAATGAAGTTGCAGGACTGTTCTATGTTTTTGAATGTATTGGTTTGCATGACCCTCTTTAAAATTTTCTTATATATGAATGTGGATGTTATATGTTTCTTTGGATGTGTTGCAAGTCATACTTTGTGCTGGTTAAATGTCAGATAATGTGATTTCCTATAATAGATGTGAATGATAATCAATACGTAACCCTCCTCAATGTTTGGTTCTAGTCCCTATCTTAGGAAGGTCTTGGCACGCCTTGGGTAAGATGCCTTGGTTCTTTGGAGTAAGTTGAAAATGTCACTATTGCACTAGAGTACAACAGAGCTTAAACCATGTGTCCGAACCTAGGTTCTCTCTATTTTACGATTTTTCACCAACATTATATAACATTCCTTCTATGATGTCTTAAAGAATGGAATAAATTATAAGATCGCAATATTTAAAATTATCTAAGCTTACCAAAATTATCTCAACTTACATGATGAGGAAAATCTTATCCGACATCTTTTTGTATTCAGTAAATGTAATATCCCCATATTATCTAGAATATAGATCAAATAACATAGCACACATTTCTTCTCATTAAAACATGCATTCTTGTCCCTCGTTTTCTTTTGGTGTTAAGGTATTATTAGGGCTATTACAATTTGGTGTTAAGGTATCATTAGGGTTATTACAGTTCTATGGCCCATGTACTGAATGCCCAACACACCAGCCTATGGAGGGGTGGCATAACTCTTCTTTCTTGTGTGCTCGACTCTTTATCCGAGACCAAAATCTACATGGACAACTGTCACGCCCTTAACCTTCCTATAATTTTTTTTGTTAAGGATGTGCGGCACTGCCGGGCAAGTCTTTGACGTTACCCTCAGACTACGCCTTACCAAACGTTCGTTTCACTTCATTGCACGAACATTATACTTATAACCACTTCTTGTATTTAAATCCACACTTGTAATCTTATATCAAACAGCAGTCCTTAGTTATAGTTCTGTTTATTATAAATTACCAAATGTGTGTAACAACATTAAACATTCATCAACCGATATAAATAACTGTTCACCATATAACAGCACACATAAAATACACATATGAGAACACAGGTATATGGGCGGTACAGTTCACCCGAACTGCCCGCAAATCGTTTCATTAACCGGTCAATAATAATGTTTACAATGCGTGGGTCGACTCTCGACCACACGGTAATAAGAGAGATACAGAACCCGTGTACATAAACCTCCACGGCCTGCGCAATTGTAAAGATCAACAGTCCATACACCGTGAGATTGGTGTAACCGTAAACCCCGAATTCCTGTTAAACAACAGCGACACCCGCGGCCCTCGCTGTGTTATATAAACTGCCCGAACCTGTGTCAAAAGCCGACCCCTGTCTGCACGATGGTGCACGGTTGTGCCACCTCGCAAGTCTGCGTACACTCTGGTTCGTTTGCTCGTCTTCGTCCGACCTCCGTCCACTCCTTCGCACCACAGCTCACTACAATGAGCTCGCAAGTGGAGAAGTGTTAATCGAATGATCGTTGCCGAGTGAGTGTCCTCCAATTGCCTTCACGCTCATGTATATATATGAGCTCACGCCAAATGGAGAGGGGTGTCGGTTATGTGGCCGACACCCGTATAATTGTTTAAACGCCCATTGCTTTGCCAAGCCGACGGGCTTACATTTGATTTACTCCATCGTTTCGTTTAATGGTGGCGGGTCGGCCTTTGGTTGACAAAGCCGACCAACGCCCCATATGACTTAACATGGCCCGTGCTTTATTCTCGCGCGCTCGTCCTTTAGAACATGTCGCTCCACTGCTCACGCATCATCGTTGTTTGTCCCTTGTTGACCGAGCTCCGTTTCTGTGCACCTGTTGTGTCTTTGCCATGTTGAACGCCCGGACTGTCCCGGTTATGCTGCCGCCCGAACCATCGTTCGGTCATGTCGTTGCCCAACACCATGTCGCTGCCCGAACTGTCGTTCGGTCATGTTGTCGTTTCGTCGAACGGCCGTCGTGTAGGAGGGTCGCCCACCGTGTGCGGAGCGCTCGGTCGCCAGGGCGTTACATCCTCCCCCACCTTAATCCGTTGTCGTCCCGACAACCTCCATACCACCATGTCCTCTTCAGTCCTCCATACCAAGTCCCCCTCCCGTTCCATGATCCAGTGCACGTCGCGGGAGTATGCATCCCATACTACATCAAGTCGGAATCAGACATCGACTCGGTTCCCCGACACTTCAAACCTCCAAGTCCACCATGAATGGATAACCTCCTGTCCGAGTATAGATACTCGTTTCATGATCCCTCCGTCGTTTCATGGGAACCCCCATTTCATGCGTCCGTTGAGATCATCGGCCTGCCCAAGTATCCTCACAGGCTCACTGCCTTGAGCAGCCAACAATGAGCCCGTCCCTTTAATTATCTAAAAGGACTACCAAGGGAGTGAGCCAGGTGGCTCTCCCCTATCCACTAATTCCGCCCATCTGTCTGAGCCTGCCATCTCCACCTGTTGAAAGTAATCTTCCCGAGCCTCTCTCCATGTGTCTGGTCTCGTGCTAGCATCGGGTTGAGGTTCCGGCCTTGAACGAGGGTGCACAGCTTCGGCTCTTCCGACCACATCTTCAACAGATTCTTTTCTCCGTGTGCCTGGCCTTGTACTAGTGCCGGGTTGAGGTTCCGGCCTTGAACAAGGACACACCATTTCCGTCCCATCTGTCAGGTCCTTGGAGTTTTGCATGTCTTCAGCTTCAAGTCTGCTTATGTAGTCAATCTCTTCTTGCCTGATTATGACTATCTTTCTGCCAAGGAGTCTCCTCCTTATTTCTTCTTCGACCCGTTTGACTTTTATCTCCGCCATGGACCGTTTCTCCCTTAACCGAGCCCTTTCGTTGAAGACCTCTTGGAGGCTTAAGTCTCTTAAGTGGATATTTCTGTCAACCTGGTCAAGCCTACACTTGCACTGGTCCTTGAGTTCGTTCAGCTCTCCTCGGAGTTCTGAATAGCGTTCCCGAATTTGATCGAGTGCCGTCTGCACTTTGTCCCAGTTTGAGTACCCAGACCTTTCGACCGCATCCTGGATCCCATACTCCATCTTGCCACTGTCGAACTGTCTTCTTGTTCCTTCGGATGTCTGCCTTAGATCAGGCAAATTCACCTTCAATTTCGCTTGGGTATCCAAGCTTTCACCAAGTTCGACCGTCCCCATCTGAGCTTCACGGTTCAACCCGTTCACCATCGATACCATCTGTCACCAAGAGTAGACGTGTATCTGCTTTCGTCGTCCAGCCAACCGACTTGGCTCTGATACCACTTGTCACGAAGTGTGTAGCAGCTTTCCTGAACGCCAGCACCGTAACTGGCTCTGATACCACTTGTCACGCCCTTAACCTTCCTATATTTTTTTTTGTTAAGGATGTGCAGCACTGGCGGGCAAGTCTTTGACGTTACCCTCAGACTACGCCTTACCAAACGTTCGTTTCACTTCGTTGCACGAACATTATACTTATAACCACTTCTTGTATTTAAATCCACACTTGTAATCTTATATCAAACAACAGTCCTTAGTCATAGTTCTGTTTATTATAAATTACCAAATGTGTGTAACAAAATTAAACATTCATCAACCGATATAAATAATTGTTCACCATATAACAGCGCACATAAAATACACATATGAGAACACAGGTATATGGGCGGTACAGTTCACCCGAACTGCTCGCAAATCGTTTCATTAACCGGTCAATAATAATGTTTACAATGCGTGGGTCGACTCTCGACCACACGGTAATAAGAGAGATACAGAACCCGTGTACATAAACCTCCACGGCCTACGCAATTGTAAAGATCAACAGTCCATACACCGTGAGATTGGTGTAACCGTAAACCCCGAATTCCTGTTAAACAACAGCGACACCCGCGGCCCTCGCTGTGTTATATAAACTGCCCGAACCTGTGTCAAAAGCTGACCCCTGTCTGCACGATGGTGCACGGTTGTGCCACCTCGCAAGTCTGCGTACACTCTGGTTCGTTTGCTCGTCTTCGTCCGACCTCCGTCCACTCCTTCGCACCACAGCTCACTACATTGAGCTCGCAAGTGGAGAAGTGTTAATCGAATGATCGTTGCCGAGTGAGTGTCCTCCAATTTCCTTCACGCTCATGTATATATATGAGCTCACGCCAAATGGAGAGGGGTGTCGGTTATATGGCCGACCCCCGTATAATTGTTTAAACGCCCATCGCTTTGCCAAGCCGACGGGCTTACGTTTGATTTACTCCATCGTTTCGTTTAATGGTGGCGGGTCGGCCTTTGGTTGATAAAGCCGACCAACGCCCCATATGACTTAACATGGCTCGTGCTTTATTCTCGCGCGCTCGTCCTTTAGAACATGTCGCTCCACTACTCACGCATCGTCGCTGTTTGTCCCTTGTTGACCGAGCTCCGTTTCTGCGCACCTGTTGTGTCTTTTCCGTGTTGAACGCCCGAACTGTCCCGGTTATGCTGCCGCCCGAACCGTCGTTCAGTCATGTCGTCGCCCAACACCATGTCGCTGCCCGAACTGTCGTTCGGTCATGTTGTCGTTTCGTCGAACGACCGTCGTGTAGGAGGGTCGCCCACCGTGTGCGGAGCGCTCGGTCGCCAGGGCGTTACAACAACCAACTGGCCAGCATGTCGTCTCTTGATATTTTATGTGCCACTCAGAATTAAGCGATTTAAAATTTCAGCTAAGACCCCAACCCTTCACTACGCCAGCAGTTTACATATATTAAAAAGGCTCTTACGGGAAAAGAGGGTCACGTTACAATATACTCCGTTGAGCACATCGAACTACGACTGGAAGAAAAAAATTCATCCTTGGACTTCGCAAAAGCAAACTTGTTCTAGATGGTAATCCTTTAAGTACACATTTAATAAAGACGCAGAAAAAATGTAAGCACTGTTGTTTCTTTGTTTTCTAAAAATGATTCATCTATTACTTCACAGGACAAATAAGCACATCCAGATTTAAGGTGGTTACTAACATAATCACTCTGTATTACTCTGGAATTTCAGCGATGGCTTTCATAAGCGCTATCTGAGAGCCAATAATCACTCAGTCCCAACATTGTTTGCATGCAGTGGCAACGAGGTAAGTGTTGAGGTTTAACACGTTTACTGGTTATAACATAGAGTGGTGATAGGCAGTGCCCAAAAGGCATTAGCACCTTCAAATTTAAGGGCGCGCGCGGCAGGCACGAATTATTGGAGTTGTTGAGACCCTGTGTCTAATGAAGGTCAAGTGTCAATAGCGTTGCTTTAGCATTATATTGGGCCACGACTGTTCAACCTGAGCCATTGCCAGTGTGGGTAAAATTGGGATTGGGCGGCGATCTCTGCCTCCATCAAATTTGCATAAAATCCCTCATTTCTTCCTCCAATTATTAGAGAAAAAATGTTCTCCTTCCTGAAGTTCCATTACTCTGAATTACTCTCGAATTTCAGTGATGGCTTTCCTAAAGCCAGAGATTTGGACTACTGCAAGTCCTCGAACATTGCAATTTAATTTATAGTCTAGTCAATAATTTAGGGATGACTTTTCTAAGCCCAGAAAATTAGACTACTGCAAGTCCTCGAACATTACAAAGAGCTTTCAAAAACACCAGTTGGGAGAGAGACCTAACTTATTCACAGTGACTTCGCGCGGCACAGATTCAGTTGCAGGGGGTTCTCCAAAGTCCTTGTATCTTGAAAACTCCTCCTGCGAGCTCCTTACGTTATTCTCTATCTTACAACTGAAGCTACTGCCAAACTTGAAAGGTTTTCTGAAGTATTGGGAGCATAGTGGCTCATAAGTCAAAGCCCCAAGACGTGCATTTAGTTAATTAAAGATATGTAGGGATGTGCATTTAGTTGATTAATGATATGGCAGGACAAAAAAGTTGGAAATAATTAATTCCTACTTGTCTATGGTTGTAATTTCCTAAGTGAGGAGTTTGTTCCTACATTATAGGGATTTAGTTTCTCCTAGATTAGTGTGTGGTTGAGAGAATCTCTCAACTACACTAGTGTACGTCCAAGATAGAATTCCTATCTTGAGACCATTGATTGTATAAATATGTGTGTAATTTTCTTCATTAAAATATAATAGAAAATATATTGAGTGTGTTACTTTTATCTTGGTATCAGAGCCTGAGAGCCTAGCCCCTCGTGGGCTGGGCTGCTCCTGGCTGAAGAGAATAAAGGTTTAGTTTTTGAATATTTGTTTGTCTATCTTCTGCTGTCCATTAGCTAGGGAAGCGCAGGGCGAAGAAGACTGGACCTACTGATTTGAACGAATAAGGAGATCATGTGAACATTTCCGGTTCGCAGTACCCAAATGGAGTCAGGCAACGAGGGATATTTTCTCATTTGCCCTTGCGATTTTTGGGATCGGTGAACTTCAAGTCCAGATCAGAGCTTGATTGGACGACCGCCATATCCAGCTTTTCCGACTACCATATTCTGACAGATACTTGTATCTACCAGAACTCATTTAATTGCAAGAAGACTGGTGCGGTGAGCGTGGATTCGAATCTGTGGTCCAACAATATAGAGGAGGCTGGACCTGCGTTGAGGAGGCAAGATCGCTAAGCAGAGCCGTAAGGAGGATTGAATAGCCATTGAGCCTATCTGCAAATCGGTCAATATATCTATGGTTGTGAAGGCACTGCGTTCATGCGGGATCACTACCAGTTTGTGTAAAGAAAAGTTGAGCGTCGAGTCTGATCTGTGGAGATCAGGTAGATCTGATATTTGGCGCGCAGTTTTTTGGAGCGCAGTGTGCAATGCAGTGCTTGTTTGGTAGCAGCCCAGATTGGTCAACAACGCTGGAACTGCGTGTGGTGGAAATCCTCCAGTTAAGTGTGCAACTATTCACTCTCTGATCTACTTGTGCATGGAGCAATTGTGAAAGAGCTTGGTGTGGCTGCGAAGAAGGCCTGGCGAATTGACCTCATTGGTATGTGTTGTAGTAATGGGGTCTGGCAGACGAAGTTCTGGAGAGCGTTGTGCAAAGAAGCATTTTTTCTGCAAAGCTACTGTGCTTGATCGTTCATTGTACGACGAGAGGGTGGAAGAGGCCACTGAGAAGGGTTAAGTCCTCGAAGGCTGGTTGTGATTTCCTATCAATGGTGATGCCGGATATGTTGAAGATTTTGAATAAACTGATGTGTTGAGGGATTGTTGCTGCTGTGTGGTGCACGGATCGTTTGAGAGAAAAACGACATAAATCTGGTGATCTGTGTAGGAGGGGGAAAACCCTGTGTAAACCCTGTTTTCTGTAACAATGGCCTTTGTTGACTCCGGCCATGATTTGATTCTTGCTGCTGACACTACCAGCTCTGATCTCATTCGTGATATCGCTGCTGACTGCGGGGTTGATTTTGATGAAGATCTGGGTGCTTTGGTTATTGATCACACTAGCTATGTTGTTTCGAAAACTGACAGTGATCATACTTTGATTGTGAGTGACGATGTAATCGATTCCAAGGTTATTTTGGGAGAGAAAAAGCTCAAGGCTCCCGTGCTTTTCCAAGGGATTGCTCATTCTTTAAATCCTGCAAACAGCCTGGTGCTGAAAGTGCTATCTCTGCATACTCTGCAAATCCCAAAGCTGATCTATCTCGTCCTCCAGCACTGATAGGATCTTCTATTTCCTTGGTGTCAGTAGAAGTGAGCTGGGTGCACCAGAGCTATCTGATCCACTGGAGTTGATGGGATACGAAGCATAGATTGGTGTGATGTGAGTCGAGGCATATGGCTGTGTGTGTTAAATTCAACAAAGTCGCCCTGTCGAATCCTGCGATGCATGTTGCTGAATCGATGCGCGAGATTTTGAAGAAGAGTTCCCGGGCAAATGATAAGGGCAGGATCGATTCTCATAAAGGCCTATCGAGTCAAGCTTGGACGCTGTAAAATGCTGAGTAGCAGAAAGAGGTTGCGGAATCGTTAATGATTTGCTGGTTGGAGGTCTGAGGTGGAATCGATCGCAGGCTTTTGTCTCAAAGATGTGTACAAAGTGGTGTTCGCACTCCACCGAAGTACCGCGCTCCCATTCCATGGCCGAGAAGCCGCGACGAGGTCTGGTCAAAATTGAATTGTGTTAGATAAAGATAAATTTAAATTTCCAGGAGGTGGAACCCAATTCATTCATGGGGCAGATCATTACATAGATTAGATTGCTCAGATGGTTCCTGATGTGGTCTGTGGAGTGGTTCTATGCATTTTTTTTTAGCATTGGGCATTAATAATTTTTATGATCAGTATTTCGATGCATATCGATGGCGCGAACCCATGCATACCATGGAGGAGTGTGGAGCTGTGGGGTGCAGCCTGCATGTTGGCGCTGCATGCTCGAGCTGTGTGTTGGAGTTGTGAGGTGAAGCTACATGCTCGTGTGCTGCGTGGAGAATTGGGTTTGCAGTGTGTGGAGGCCGCTGGCCGAGCAGTGCTTCCTCTGGGTTTGCAAACATAATTGCTTCAACCTGCTGTACAAGTGCAGCAGCTGGATACTTTGTGGTTGTTCCTGATTTCTTTTATGGAGATCTGGTGCTAGGCCGTTTTTTCATTTCTCTAATGATATTGCAATATATTAACTGTCATGACAATAAAACGGGTTGTAATTTAAGTGACATTAGCTTGATCAACTATTGTCACAATTTTGAATGTGTGTTGGAACTGATCATTCCAACACTAAGCAAATTTGCAGGGAATGGTGAACACATGACAGTGAAAATGATATCAATTGAAGCTACATCAGAGATTGGAGGATGATTGAGATCCTGTTGGAGGGTGTTAGCAATCATGAGGCAATATGCTTGAAAATTGTTCTTGAAGGGAAAATTGTGTTCTCTTCGTGAGGCTGTGAGTGCCTCTATTTTGGTGGACAACAAAGTAGATTTTTCGTTTTAGTGTGGCTTGTGGGATAGACTCCCTAACATATTATTGTAATAGTCATTGTATGTACTAGAAACTTCAAATGTTGAATGTAAGCCTTGCTAAGGCATTTGAAAGTTCATGGTGATTTCAAAACCACCTTGTAATGGTTTGTGGTCAGCCTGAAACCATCTATAGAGCCTTAGTGGCTACAGGAGTTGCCCGATGGTGGCGAATTGAGATCTTTGATCAGCTCGGTGGTAGCGGATCAGATCTGCCCGGTGGTGGCGATTTGAGATCCTTGATCAGCTCGGTGGTAGCAGATCGGATCTGCCCGGTGGTGGCGAATTGAGATCCTTGATCAGCTCGGTGGTAGCACATCGGATCTGCCCGGTGGTGGCGAGTGTACACAGGAGCTTTATGCTCGTAGGAGCAGGTGGGCTGCAGTAACACCTGGCTCGGACTCAGATGATTCTTTCTGAGTAGAAGGGGATTGGCTCGTTTTTTGCACTGACAGCAGTGCCAGGAATGCCAACTGGCACGTCTGTTAGGCCATTAATCGCGCCAATAGCGCGGGTTTATCATTCAGGATTGCGCCAATTCACCTTCAAGTGGATCTGCAGGAGAGGCAGATCGGATAAATTTAGCTGTATTAGAAACGCCAAATTTGCAGATTGTGGATCTGTCCGAGGGCAGCAGATTGTGTTTTTTTTTGGAGGTTTTGTACATGCAATTCGTGTGATGATGGTGGATTTGACTATCATGACAAGTAGTCATTAAGGG
>APFE031723764.1:0-31142 GCA_000404065.3 Pinus taeda
AAACAGAAGAAAAGAAAATTATAGTCCTGATAGAATTCCCTAGAAACATATAAAATTACAAATAATTAACCATTAGGGAACCAACTCCCTTCGTAAATCAAAGACCTCTAGGTCTAGTCAAATGTATTTGACTTGGAGTTTGGATGCTCTTGCATCAACGACTCATAAATTAGTGCTTGACCCTTGCAAACATAATGAAAGCAAATGGGGTTATGCATTTTGTTTGGAAAGTAATTCTCCAACTCAAATTTGCCCACGTCCAGAAACACATGCAGTCCCATATGTTGCAACCAATGATAAAGGATGCTGGAAAACAACTTCTTGACATCAAAGCCTCGAAATTGTCGCTAATTTTGGGGTTGATTGTGGATCCGTGCGAGAGAAGGCCACGTTGTGCCTTCAGAAATGTCAAATACAAAGCCAAGCTCGAAATCGAACCATGAAGCAACGTATCTGTCATTGGATATAAAGACAAAGGGTCAAACTGAATGGAGAAAGGTAATAATTTGCAAATATATGTTTTAAGTCCAGAGGGAATTCCCATGGAAATCGATGTCTGGCAATGCCAGACCCTACAAACCAAAGACTATTTTCCATAACTCAAAATAGGTCACGAGGCAGGTTATGGAGGAAGGATTAGGATCTGTTAGAAACAATATGATGATGCCATTGGAATTTTCACAACAATGTTACTTTAATGTGGATTTGCATAGATTAAATAGAAGGCATTAGTTTTGCATGAGTCCTTTTTGGTGCTTTTTTATGTTGTAGAAATGTTTTGTTCTACATTGCACTTTTATTATATTATGATGTGTTATTGTCCAAGTGTAATTTGTGAAAAATCAAATGAAGGACCAATTACAGAATATATTAGCATGTTTTCAAATTGGTGGTTCTTAATGCATATAAGGACACAAGAACATATCACTAATTTAATTATATATAATCTGTCATAAGATGGTGGCATCTTGTGGAGATAGGATCATCAACTTACACGTTAATTTGGTTATGTGTTTAAGAGGTCATCTTGTATAATTGACTTATGAATATATTCAGTACCCAGACTACCTTCCTAGATAACCAGGGAAGAAAAATGAAGACCTTGTGTTCAATAGATGGAGGTATGTCAATAGGGTGGTTATGTATCGAGACTGACCCATCGCGCTTCTGGAGGTCGAGAAGCGTCAATTTTGCAAATTATGTCAAAGATGGTTTGAACCAGTTATGTTTTAAATGGAGGTCAAGTGACGGATCGAACATGTGGTGGTGAAATAACGATGTTTGCAAGATTCTAGAGTGGATGTGAGCGATGATGAAGACCAACCAGACATAGATCATTATTGTTGTTGTAATATGTGTTTTCAATGTTTTACATGTAAACGTTAAGGGAAGGTGTTGGAAGTAATGCTTCCATGTCATGTGTAGTTGTCATTAGAAGTTACGAGGAGTCAATATAGAAGCTGTTGTTTCCAATGTATGAGTCGTAGTCTTGATCTAGATGTGTCAAAGTCAGTAATTTATGTCTTATATATCTGTACCTATGGGGATTAATAAAATTATTAAGTGTGATTTATTGTGTGCAATCAATCTCTCTCGTTCTCTTTAGATTTATAGGATATCAAAAGGTTTATGAAATTATGGAAACCAAATTTTCATAAAAGGAAAAATATAAATTGGAAGATTATGGTATCCACATCATTTGATAAGTGGATAAGTCTATATGTGTTGCAATTTCGTCATTTTCATGGGTCGAAAGTTAAATTTGATAGAGAATTACTTAAAACCTTCATGGTCAAAGAATGTATTAGAGATGAAAGGGAAATCAAAAGCTTAATCAAATACTGGTGGTATGATAATGATCCCTTCAAAATAAAGGGGAAAAATTTATAATACATTGAGAGGATGAAAGAAGCTCTGACAATCATTGCCCCCATGCTACGTAGGCTCTATGGTGAGAAATATTGTTTGCAATTCAAAATAGAGGGATTCTATTGTTGACACATTCTATTATATAAGAAAATTTGGTTGTTAAGGACCACCATGCACCTTTCTCATATATGTTCTAGACACGAAAAATTTTAGGGGCTAATATTCACAACTGGGATAATTTTCCATGTTTTTTCCAAAAAGAAGATTCCCTAGTTTCCATTTTTCTAAAAATTACTCCCCAAAAATTTATTTATTTAATTGTTATTATTTTTTTAAAATTTTTGATTTTGATTTATTTATTTTTTTCACCTTTTTCTTCTAAGGTAGGTATCAGCCACATGGGGATTTGAACCTTGAATCTCATGGTTTACACAATATTGGATAACATGCCGACCAATTGATCAATTTATGTCATTAAATGAAAAATTATTTTTAGCTACTATTTATATTATATATACATATATATTTAACATTTCCACATATAGAAATATGCTTATTCTAATTATATGTTTGTTAATTATATATTATGATATACAATGATTACCAATATGAAACATCGTTATCTAAATTTATTTTAAGGTGATACCTACACTATGATTTTTTTATAAAAAAGAGTTATTTGCAGTGCTATTAAAAAAGTAAACATTACAATATAACAAATTGAATTAAATTGATTTATTATTATTTTTTGTTTTTAAATGAGTGGAGGTTGTGCTTGATTATTACTATTTAACAAGTCTTATTATGGACATTACAACATCTCCTCCGTATGGGTTGTAGAGCGCCCCATGTAAATTCATCTACCTCTTCTTCCTTTTCGTGAATTATAGAAAGTTATATTACTTCAAAATAGATTACATGATGATTCCATCCACAATCAGATTGTTCTAATATCAAAAGAGTTGGACTCCTCATAACTTGCGTAGGCCAATTCTAATCTCCAGGGAGTCAAGACAAGTGAAAATACAACAACTTGGCCCAAATTCCGAGCATGCCATGAACCAAAATCAAGTGTAGAAGAAAAATTCCAAGCGAATGTCCAAAATCCTTACAACAATATCCATAGATAATAAAAAATCAACAGTAATGATCCAAAGAGAAAAGACATAGGTAACACCTTGCAAATGGCACAAATCATGAACACCTTCTCCAGTAAAAGAAAATGTCAACCACAGTTGTTGCTTTACAAAACCAATGTAGAAGGGAAGCCTGTTATGGATGGTAAATAGAGATATATCAAGGAAAATAAACTGTGACAAAATTTTCACAAAATAAGCTACAAGAGAAATGAGCTATAAGTCACTGCTCACAAAAATAAATAAATGCAAAACCAAGAAGTCTTCAAATACAGCCAACTATCTACATAAGTCCTTGTTGTTGAGAGAAGGAAAACCACTCGTATCCCTAAAACAAGCTTCTCAAGGAAAAGGAAAAACCGTGAAACCATATTTTTAGTCTTGATTAGAGGAAATTATGGTATAGTCTTGAGCACTGCTAATTGGTGGATCAATAGGATCTCTAATAGGGTCCGTGAGATTCCTCAAGGCTGAGTCTGACACCAAAAAAACTCTCCATGCGACTCGTAAAAGAGTCAATGTTGTTAAGACAAAACCTATGATTCCTTAACATATGCCTGATACCTTCCAACCAACAAAACACATTATAATTTTCAACTTGATTGTCCTAGAGAATAAAATGTAACAAAGTATTTATTTTTTGATGCAAGGATAGAGAATGCAAGGAAATGGAGTCTTCTCTTCCTAAATATACCGAGGTTTGAACACGGTTTGGAGCACATTTCAACCCATCACCAATACTTTGTGAATCATAATGATAAGGGCGATCCCTAGATTCTTGAGACTCCAAAGCTAGAATTTATTTACGAACATCAAGAGGGACAAAATCAAAGAAAGTTTCCACTGTGTCAAAGGCAAAACACCGAGATCGTTTAACTCCAACACTACCTATACTGCCTCGTCAGCTCACCATTCTCTGACAAGGATCAATACTGGTAGCAGCAAGGGAACAATGCAAATGACCAGTAAGAACACTACAAACGAAATAGCAAGCAAATGGATGAACCATCGCCCCTTCTAAACTAGAGCGAAAGACAACTGGTCGTCGCCCAAACTCCAAACTAGAGGTCCAAATTCAAGTAGGGTTTGTAATTCACCACAATGTAAGGACATGAGACACCACAACCTCCAACGCCATACCAATATTTGGTGAATGTAATAAGAAGGACCACAAAAAAAATTTGCACACCAGGAGAAAAGAACAACATAGACAAGGTGGTTCGAAACCTAAAGCGACAATTAAGCTCCTCAATCAACCTAATAGAACCGCAATTCAAAAGCCCAAAGAAATCTAGAGATGGAAACAAGAGAGGTAGGAAAAAGAACCTTGAATAAGTTTGAGTCCTCTATCAACAATACTACTATCCTCTCAACTTTAGTACCACACTGAAAAATGACCTGGTTTCCAATAGCCATAAGCAATAACTTGACAATGATAAGAAATAGCTCCCCAAAGAGGGCGAAGTTAAATAATGACCACTAGTTCAAACATCAACCCAAGATATTTGGTATATAGGCACAAGACCAAATTCATCAACACCACACCCTCACCAACATAAATTGAATACCATATAACACTAACTCCTCACAAATCCAAATTCATCTTAAATCCAAACTCTTTTAATTAATTTGAAAGCCTGCATACTATATGGAGCCTTCCAAACATGGATTGAAAAGAAAGAAAAAAAGAAAATTAGACTCCCTCGTATGTTACACAAATAATACCTTGGTCAAATTTGCTCAAAGGATCAGATGTGTCAAAAAGATTTCATAAACTACATAACACAAAAAAATGGATTACAGATTGAAGATGTTCGAGGTACCCCCTCAAAATGGACAAAATAATTCCAATGCATAGATATTTTGTAGGGTGCCTAAATCATGGATTGAGAAAAAGGAAAAATAGAAATCCATATGTGTTAGTTAAATAGTGCAACACATATCTAGCGCAATTTTTTCTAAGAAACTACACAACACAAAAGATATCAAGTATGGAAAATGTTTGAATTACACCCTTCAAATTTGATATGTTAGATCAAAGTTGCAACTTCTATTTTCCATCAAGACCACTTCAATGCTTCATAAAATGAAATTATATTATTCACCCTACAAAAGAAATTTGAAACAATATTTGACATATCAATAAAAAAGCTAGGACTCATTGAGTCCCCATGACATCATACTCTAGAGTGGTTGAAAGGATAGAAAAATGCATGGAAAGTTCTCATAAAGCATAAAGGGAAATTAATAGATTTTTGAAATTAAGATTTTTGAGAGGGCAAGAAACCAGATACTTGTAAAAATATATGCTTGAACATTTCATGAGTGTTCATCTTCTTTTTTGGTTTTGAGCATGAATGAGAATGAGATTTTGTAACTGTCTAGTGGTAAAATATAAATATGCTTAGTGACCTTCTCTCCATAGCAACATTTGGAAAATTGATGAAATATCTATGCTATTATGTAATCCTTACCATTCACTATTTTCTAATATTAACTATCTTATTCAAATTTTCACTGTGATTTTCCTTGTCAAATTGGAACCTTTGAAATTTTTGGCAATAACAAAATTATGCTAGAGGTAAACTTTCTTCTTTTAGAATATTTTCTCCAACAATGATTTCTCTTGTGTATTTATTTAAGCGAATGGTTGAAAGTTAAATCAACCATGGTTATTTTCAAATGAGAAAAAACATTATTTACTTAAACCATCAGTGTTGAGAAAAAGCGTTACATCCCGCAATAGCAACATTATTTAGTTGGATTATGTCAACATTTACCATTGCGTGTATTTCGAATTAAAAAACATTATTTTTTATTTATTTTATAGGTAAACATAGAAATAGAAATCCGGAAAGTAACCATAACCAGATGGAAATAAGGTAAGCCCCTTAATTTTGATCTTTCCAATCGCCTGTTGTGCAGGAAGTGCAGTTGAATTCGAGTGCTCTTTCTGTAATCTGAAGTCCGGAGTCATAAACAGATTATAATCTGAAGTCCGGAGTCATAAACAGATTATTTTATACGTAAACATAGAAATAGAAATCCGGAAGGTAACCATAACCAGATGGAAATAAGGTAGGCCCCTTAATTTTGATCTAATAAGGTAGGCCCCTTAATTTTGATCTTTCCAATCGCCTGTTGCGCAGGAAGTGCAGTTGAATTCGAGTGCTCTTTCTGTAATCTGAAGTCCGGAGTCATAAACAGAGCCGACTTTCCAATTTGCAGGCAGCAAATTGCGTCCAGCCTGCCACACCCAACTTCCCTCCGAGCCACCGGTAACCAATAAGCGGAACGACAAGGAAGGGGGCTGGCCTTGCCCATCGAATAAATCACTGTTGGCAATCTCCCAAACTGCACTGTATTTGCGCGGACTCATACTGTACCATCTCCATTGTCCTACCTGCGATACCAGTCAGTCCATTGAGGTTCAGATGGTGTGATTTCATTTAAGCGTAAATTTTTGCAACGTGTTTCTCAATTATTCTATTTCTCTTTTAGGTGGGATTCTAATGTTATTTGTTGATTAAAATTATTAGAAGAGACGAGTGATATGAAAATGACAGGTGGTTACTCACCCGGGCAACTTCAACGGCGGAAATGTCTGTTTGGCCTCCTTCGTACAAAAACTTGACAGCAAGAAAGTTCGGGTACGCACTGCTTTCGTCTACCTTGATAGCCATATTTTGACCTGGATACTCGCATGGGACTCTGCAATAATACGCGCATATAAATATAAATATAAATATTCACACTTGTAACTGCAAATACCATCGATCTTATGGCTTTTTTGTTTGCTTCTGTTTTCGTGCTCACCGTTTATACTCCACGTCCAGGCCAGCCCCCCTGTTCAGAAGCTGCTCACTTTTGTTGGGGCGAGCCAAGCTCAGGAAGGTGGGAGAGTATACGTAAAAATCCGTCCTATCGTCGATTGACATGCCTGTAACCACAACTTTCACCCCTGATTTGGTGCAAAGTGCTGGATCTGTACATCTTATCTGATTTGGTTCAACTCAATTAGCCAAAAGAATTATAATAAACGGTTCCCCCGAGAACATTTGAGGAGATTAGCGTAGGAACTCATATAAAAATTAATTTGATGATTGATCTGAATTTATATCATTATTTTGAAAGCTAAAGCTAGATGATTGAAAATAAAAATTTAAATAAAACCAATTCCATCACACCTGATAGCATGCACCGCATCCTTTTCCGTCCCTATATATTTTGGTACTTGCAGTGGCCACTGACTGCTTTCCACTGTTCATGAGATTTGTTGCATACGGTCCATACTGACATGACGCATCTACAAACAAACACAGGTCAGGTCGTGATGAGATTTTGTAACTTTAAGTAAGGGAGCAACCATTTTAAATTTTATATAAAAAATAAAACAAGATTCATAATTTGAAAGCTTAAAACAAAATTCATAATGAAATTTTACATCCCAAATTATTAAAATAAAACCATACCCGCTCCATATTTATATTCTATCCATTTTATAAAGAAACCACACTGGTGTGACCACCATAACTGCATGTAATCCAAATATTCTATTCATTCTCAAAACCGAATACAAATATGAACGTGGCGAGATTCGGTATACATACATACCATTGATGATTTCAGGCAATGGAGGCTGGCTGTGGTAGACGAGTTTGGATCTGTAGAGGCAGCTATCACAACATAATGATCCAGGGATTAACATAAAGATAGCCAATAACAATGAAATTGCACACCTAATAAGTGGGATGTTTGAATATAAAAACCCCATGGTTATGTTGTTCACAGTTGAAACAAAAACGAAAGAATGTGGATTGAACACACTCTCCACGATAGCTTTTATAGAGGGACTGTGGTGACCACTTTGCTTTGGGAAAGGAAGACTGGGGAATCGCTGATACATGACCAAGAATGTTACGTTTCGATTTTGATTAATACAATACAGTCAAAATTTTACAGTTGTCTAAAATAAGAAAATAGAGATTTATTTGACACTCGGATTTTGAATGACGATGAATGCAAATCTCAAGAAATAGATATTTGACCGGTTGCTTTTGAATCATCAATGAATTTTGGCTCCTCTTTTTCTTTATTTGGAATTATTATTATCATTTGGCCCTCTTTTTCTTTGTTTGGAATTATTATAGGTGGGATAGTTATTTCTTAAAAGAAAATTGGAGTTAGTCCAATTTACAAAAAAAAAATACACAATAGAATATTTTACCGCTGCCTAAAATATAAACCTATACATATTTGACACTTGGCATTTGAATGGCCATGAATAAAATTTTCAAATACATAAGAATAGATATTCGAAATGTTGTTTTTTAATAGTGACAGATTTGGCTATTTAAAATTGGAACAATGATGAATTTGGGCTCCCAGCTATTTTTGGAAGTTATTTTTCTTTGTTTGGGATTATCATAGGCCGGATAACTATTTTCTAGAAAAATGGAGTTAGTTAAAATTAAAAAATAAATATTGTCAAATAATTTAATATAACCTATAATATTGGTTAAAGAGAGAAGCGTGATTCCCAATAATTTTCATATATTACGGAATAAGACTTGACAAAAAAAATTTCAACAATGTATCTCAAGTAAAACTTTCATATGTAATCATTTTTGATAGCTGGCACCTTTGACTATCATATTCCCAATAATTTTCATATATTACGGAATAAGACTTGACAAAAAAAAAATTCAACAATGTATCTCAAGTAAAACTTTCATATGTAGTCATTTTTAATAGCTGGCACCTCTGACTATCATATAATAGAAACATATATATAATACACTATATGGTTAATTTAATATATTTTATAGTTTGTGGTTTCTAGAAGGTTATTTTCATTTCAATTTATTTAGCCTGGTACAAAAGAAAAATTTTCATATCAAAAGGTTTATGAAATTATGGAAACCCACTTTGCATAAATAGAAAAATAGAATATGGAAGAATATGGTATTCAAATTATTTGATAAGTGGAGAAGTCTCTATGTGTTGGAATTTGGTCCTTTTGATGGGTTGAAGATAACCATAATGTAAATTGAGATTTTTGACTTCAAATTTTACCAAAAATATAATAATTCATTTCAAATTATTACAAATATTATATGATAACATTTCTAAAGGGAATTTAGGGAATTGTATCCACTTCAACAATAGGAAAGACAAATTTCTTCTTTAGCAAAATTGCAAATTTGCCACAATTTCCAGGCTAGATTACGATGATGGTAAACAAGGAGAAGATTACAAATGTACAAAGTCCATCCTTGTTTTTGACAAGTTCGTGGAAAACGTACAAATATATGAAGTACCTTAATGTTAAGTTGATTTGATGTCATTGACAAAAATATTGTAGTAAATCCTTTCTTCACTTCCCATATAGCGTCTTACCCCAACCTTTGAGGAACTACATCACCGAGTCCCCGCTAGCAAAAGTCTTAGAGGTTGAGCTCTATAAGTTGAAAGTTAAAATTCCCATGTTGTTTTAGAAAGATTCAAGTTGGTGTTTCAGGCAGTTGCTTCATCAGTGTACCTCTAATTGTCTATTTTCGATGTCGCAAGGAGGGCGTTTGTTATCCTTGGTTCTAAATGCTCGTTGGATATCCTAGGATTTGATGAATATATCGATTCATTGGTTGCATAGATTTTTTTATTATCGATTTTCTTATAAGATGATAATTATTGCATTGTTTTGTTTTAAAGAAAAAGTTATATTTCCATTAAATAAATTGCATTCTGGTTAGAACCAATACATTCAAAAGCAAAATCAGATCTATATCCCTGCAAAATAGCTCTGACCAGAGGTAGAAGGTTTTCAGAGTTTTCTTTCCCAACTTTTCTACTACATTATCCTTATAGATTCACCAAAAAACCCCATTAAGCTATAAATACTTGCATAACATATATATATATATATATACATACCGACTAATCAACATCATTTGGCACATGTTGTAAAACTTCTTCCATCTCTGTTACCTCGGCTTCCGCTGACTGACCCACTTCCTCTAGCTCCCGCTGCATACCCCCCTGTTGAATTTCCATTTGAGTAATGATCTCCAGAGAAGGAGCACCCTGAATGCCCCTGTATTGTTCATTGTCGCCTCCCTCCCCTAAGCCAAATGCCTCCTTTAGGACTAAGACAACTGTGATTTCTACTTTTTATTTTGAGTTCTCTACCTTGCAATCAAGATTCTCAATCTTCGTCATGATGACCTTCGATGCTGCCTGGAAAATTTTCGTCCCCTCAAATTTTGTAGCTCACCTACCATGAGAGAAAAATGAGACTTAGCTTTGGATATGATTTTCCCTCCTATCCATGATATCATTTCTTCCACTTCGTTCCTGAATGCTCCAAATGGATTCTTAGGAGTGTCTCTAGCTCCATTTCGAGACAGAGCAGCCATATCCTTATCACGGAAAGGGTGTGCTGCAATCCAAAATGCCATCTCCTTATAGCTAAGATAAACTCCAAGTTGATGGTTCTAAAGGTCGCTTTAGATTCAATTCTCTTCATTAATTCCCTCCATGCAATCAAATTCCTTTCCATTGCTTCTTTCTCCAAGAAAAATTCCCACACAATCAACCGAAGGCAATCCTCCTCGAACTCAGTAAGCACAATACCTTCGCTACCTCTCGACATTAAATCTCAGCTGACACAATCCCAAATATCCATGATCCTGTCATGCTTCACTATAATTATCCACCTGGAGAATGAGGTATCCAACTTATCTATGAGCCTCCCTCCATGTAACAGATGTGTGGAAGAATAAATTACGATATTAATCTTCAAACTTATCCATCAATAAGATTATTATTTGCATGGTTGGACATAGATCATGATCCTTTCTTTTACAACAATCAATACATTTATTGATGGTAACAAGGGAATAAAAAAAAAATGATAAATGGGAAACCCCTTCGACTAATGACAGTCTCAAACCTTTCCATAAGCCAAGTTCTTCTGCCTGATTATTTGTAGTTACTCCTATGCCCATGGTGAACTTTTTCTAAACTTTTCGATCAAGGCAGAGAATAACCCCTCTCGCTGCAACCTCCCCCGAGATTTATTGCATTGTTAATGGTTTATTAGGGGGTTTTGTCCAAGGCCAAGTTGGCGTAGAAGGGGATTTTTGACGGCCTCTATCCTTATCATTTACTAAAATAAGATAGCGAAGCACAACTTCTCGGAGTGTAAATATATTAATAGGTGTGTCATGTTTCTCAATGACCATTTCTCATGGGTGCTTTAGGATAGAGTTCATTGGAATTTTGATTTAATTGGTGATTGGTTCTCTTGGGTTTGGTTTGCCTTGCATTCAAAAGGTTTTGGCATTTTTTGAGGATCATAACTTTGTTTATTCCATGGACTATTATGTGTAAGTAATTTTTTTCTCATTAGGCTACCTCGACATCTGCCTTTCGATTTAGGTGGTGGAACTAAGTCTTGGTCAAATGAAATATGTCGATGAAAGATACTAGCCCTTTTGGTGGTCATAGGAAGTGGATATGGTCTCATCTGTATACCCCCTTTCATCCTTTTTATTTTTATTAATATTATTTTGTAGATATATAAAAGTAGACATGATGTATTTCCGTATCATTATGTACTATGTCTAATATTATGAACAATAGTCTCTTTTCTCCTGTATCAAATTTTCATTGGAATATTTGTGTAGAATACCTTTTTATTTACACGCATAATTTGAGAATAATTTAATTTGTTAGGAAGACACTCTCAAGTAAAAATCTTAATTGTAAACCTACCTGGCCTCTATTTTTGAAGTGACATTTGGAAACAATTTCATTGTTTATGTATTGTTCATATATAAAGTGATATTTTAGTTATAATAATTATGTGCATTTACCAATTTGTATACATTATTCAACATGGATTTCATCATAATCTATATCTTCATCAGTATGATGGAGTGGTGGTGCTGAATTTATTGAAATAATGAATAATATATTTTGTATTTCAAGAGATGAATGTCCATACTATTATGAGCTAAATTAAAAAGGGCTTATCACTAATATTTGATGAACCATCAAAGGAATTTTTTTTTTATGATCATGATTACAAGGAAGGCCTCTAATGGCCTAAGAATTTACCCATCAACTTTTTTAATTTATGTCATATAAAACATCATTTGAAGGATTATTATTGATATGATCCTACATAGGGAGAAAATGAGGAAAATAACTATATATTTTGATATGCTTGTTAGGGAGGAGAAAGGCCTCCGCCTTGATGCTTTGTCAAGATAGAAATCCTTCTTGTGATTCTATAGACAATTTAGCCAAGTCATTGATGGAGTTGTTTTCTCAATAAAAATGCTTGAAAGTGGCTCTAGAGGAAGAGGCCTTGAGACTCTACACTACATGGATATCATGAATCCCAAGGAAAACATTATGGTTCTAGGAACCCTTATTAATCAACTCAACTGCCAATATATAATTTCTCAAGACTCAAGTCTATTCTACATTCCTTTTCTTTGCTAGATTTATTGACTTCCAAAACAAAGAGTTATTTTAATGTCATATAATTTTGTTCCTAATACGTGGTTCAAGCAATTTTTAATCTATGTATTTGCCCACTCTAACCGTACATGAGTATCCATAGTTTCCTTGGTTCACATGCCTTGACTAATATAGGAGTTTGAGACACCATCCACTATCATCCTTTTGGTTTTGCTAGTCTTTACTACTTAAATATAATGGGAGTTTTCTTTTGTGCTTCTCTTCTAACATAGATTTATAACACATATTTTGATTCCACGATTGGTTTTAGGATGAGTTCCTTTGGTATCTAGTACTGAAGAGATACATCTGATTCTTATTAGATAGGGTATGTCCATCATTGTACCAAAGGGTTGCCTAGTTAAGGGAGATGGACAATAAGATATTATTCACAATTCATGTAGTTGTTACAAATAGTTAGAGTGCTTTCTCATATGAATTTAACTCATTTGAAGTCCCATTCCCAAAATTAATTATGCTATAAACAAAAAAGAGATGGTTTGATGAGAAACCTCTAGTGATTTGAATTCCTCAGATTCCCCTTGTTCCTTTTTATACACACACACACACACACACACACATATATATATAATCGAGTTTATAATCAATTTTAGATCCAATGTTTTACATTAAATATATACATTATATTAAATGTGTTAAAATAACTTAGCCATGGAATATCTTCTTTTAAATACAAATGTGTAAGACATTGGTGCACTCCAACACTATTTCGTTTTTACCTAGGCTAAAGTTATTTAAGATCAATAGGATCATTATATTATTTATCATCCATATTGATGCTTTCAAAGTGGAAAAACTTGGACAAATCAACTTGCAGCATGGCTGTTACAATAGGCATTTGTGCTTCATTTGTGGCAACCAAGATTTGTTTTTTCAGAATCTGAGCTTTCTGTGGAGTGTGCTCGCCTGCTGCCTCCAACTTCTTGTACTGGGGTGCGTTTCTCACTTTGCTGTTGTGGATTGGTTGTATTTGGAACTATAACATATTCAATCTGATTTTCATCGTTCTGTGGATTGTGTGGAATGATTTTTTCATTGATTTATGGATTATTTCCTGGATATTCTGCTTCTTGAAATATGTTGGTGGTTTCTGTGTTTTTTTCTTCTTCTATGTCTTCTGCCCATGTGGTTGAAAACTGCCATCCTTTCGGCTTTGGTGGCTGTCTTTTTTTCCTGTCTTTTTTGTTTTGTGGGCACGCATTTTGTAGATGTTCAGTTTGACGACATATGTGGCATTTGAAGGCAGTGTTTTCATAATGAAGTGGTTGGGCCCATTTCTTTTCGTTGTGGAGTAAGAGAATGTGGTCAGGTAATCCTTGACTGAGATTTACCTCCACACAGATCTTGGAAAATGTGTAGATATCCTTGGAAAGGCGCTCACTCTCTACTTTTAAGAATTTCCCCAATGCATTGCCAATGCCTTCTAATACTTTGATGTGCTAAAAGTGTAGAGGTAGGTTATATAACTTTACCCACACAGGAATTTTGGAAACCACCATGGTGTTTGGGTCAAATTCTGGGAATCAAGATGTCATAAAGGGGCCATCATTACCCCAGAACAATGGTCCCTCGTTCAATGCATATTCCCTGTCATTTACTGTGTCGAATTTGACAATAAAAGATCCTTTTGAACAGAGGTGGATATCACAATTTTCTATCCATATGGAGTAAATCCATTGACGAAGGCTTACAGTTTGGGCCAAAAACCATTAAACCTGCATATCACTGCTTTAGATAAATAATCAGCCTGTATTTCATTTACCACAAGTACAACAATTGTTAATGCAGGATTTTGAGTTGTCTGCTCGACGTTGTAGGCATCAGGGGTTGTAGCTTGCTGTTCTGTTTGCACTTGAGGTTCCATCTTCCCTTTTACTGCATCTTTGAAGGAAACAGGTCCTTTTGTGCTTGTGCCGGAGTAGCCGCTGCGGAGTCTTGTGCTAAGGCAGATGGTTGAGTCATTGAGTATGTCATAGTATTTTAGTTTGCGCTCCTCCTACAATACTTTTCCTGTGTATGTCAGGAGTTGTTTGCAAGGTGGGATACCCGTCCTGTCTTGTATCCTCTGTTTGAGTGTTTTTATCTTCTCCCATCTCCCTATCTTAATGCACACTGTGTTCCCTTCCATAGATTTGATAAAGAGGGTACTTTGTTTGCCTTCGAGTAGTTCAAGAGTAGCTGCTTCAGGATCCAATGTTGGGGTGTTTACCTGTTCCGGCACAATCGTCGCGGCTCTCTGTTTTTTTGGGTTGTTTCCTTTACGTGCTGCATCAGTCTGCTCTGCTCCATCGGTTACGTGGTCAACCTTAGATGTGGTCTGGTTGTATGCAGCACCCGATCCAGATCTGGGCGTGTCCTCCAGCGTGGGTGGGGTAACCTGGGACTAGGTCCAACAGGGTGGGGAGACTGAATCCTCTCCGGATCTGATGGCGGGACATGCTGCATAATAGAGGGTGGGCTCTAGTGTCTCTTTTAGCAAATTTGGTGTGGGGTCATTCTGGCCCAGCGCTACAGCGACTGCCAATGCCATTGTTCCCTTTTCAATGATCTCAACAACCCTTCTCCACCTCCCAGATTGGAAATGCCAGACAAGTGCAGCGTATCGTAAGTAAGGTTTATGAATAATGTGCATGTAAGGCAATACTGCCTCATCCCGTGCTGGGCTGCCAGATCTAGCACTACGGATGCCATATCTAGCATTCTGAGTGCCGAAAATCCCTTGATCTTATGACTGATACGCTGAAAAAACAATGGCTGTATAAACCCTTACCATTTCTTTCATATGCGCACGATTTTTCGCTCACCTTTTGCTTGTCAGGCCGCTCAGATGGCCGTCTCTGCATCCCATCACCATCTCTCGTGGATCTGATGCAATATTTTCCTACCTCTTGTAGTTCTTTGTGCTCAAAGGTAAGGGTAGACTCGTAGATCTCCGGAGGATTCGAGCCATCAGCCACTCTGCAAGAGGTGCGAGCATCCTGCGGCAATTGAAGCTTGATGTTGCCATCGCAGTAGCTTGTTGAGATCCACGTTCTTCCTGCTTCCTGGTTTTAGAGCCGCTTCAATTGTAAACCGGAACCCTTTTCCGTTTGAAATTATTCGATATGAAAGAGATTATGAGGTTTATTAATGTGCATGTAATAATTGAACTTTGGGTTTCACACTTTGACAATAACCATAAATAAATTTGTGATTTTATAGATGGAAATTGCAAGTTTTTCCTTGAATTGATTTGATTATAGAATTAAAATTTAAATAAGATTCATTAAATTTGATTCTAGATAATATAATATTTTAGATAATACTTTTGCTATGTTTAATATGGTATTCCTTTTAATATGTAATTGTTGAGTTTACCAAAAAGAGATAATTTGATAATGGAATGAACGTTTAACTGAACTAAGTTAAATTTAATTCTAGATACTCTAGTATTTTAATTAATAACTTCCCTATGAATTAAATGGTTTGAGTTTTAATATATAATTGATGAATTTTGGCTCCAAGCTATCTTTGAAAATTGTTCTTGAAGTAATGCTTCCATGTCATGTGTAGTTGTTATTAGAAGTTACGAGGAGTCAAACTAGAAGGTGATGTTTCCAATGTATGAGTCATAATCATGATCTAGATGTGTCGAAGTCATTAATTTATGTCCTATATATTTGTACCTGTAGTGATCAATAAAATTATCAAGTGTGATTTGTCGTGTGCAATCAATCTCTCTCGTTTTCTTCAAATTTCTAACTGGGTATGAGAGCTAGATTTGGCTTGAATCCCTAAGGGAGAGCGAGGAAGATGTGGAAATTTTGATAGTTAATCCAATATAAATAATTAATTTAGGGTAAAGTGTGTGCAAGTACATAGATTTAATAGTGTGTGAGTGTTTCTTTTCTGTTGCAATATTGTTGTGTGTGTGTTTTCTATGTGAAAGCTGCATGGTTGTCTGGCAGAGCTTGTGGACCTGCGTACAATTTTATGAGGATCCATTCTATCTAAGTTTGATTCATTGATTTGTATACATGGTCAATCTGGAAAAAGATGGCTCACTAAAATCGATGTGGTAGAGCTGGGAAAATATGGGATCAAGAAATCAGGACGCAGTGTTCGCATGGATTAAGAAGCACATAAATATTTTTATGGATCACATTGGCCAAGGGAAAAGCATATAATATGATCGGCTGGACTTGATCATAAGTGGAAAATCTATTTTATTTAGAATATTTATGGATGCTAAATCTGAAAGGTCTGTTGAGGAGGCTTCGACGATTTAACCACTTTTTGACTTCCTTCTGCGCTTTGGAATTTGCAAAGTGAGGGATGCATATAGCCTTGTGGGGGAAATACAGATAGCAATGAAACAACTCTCATTTGTCACAGTTGAAGCTTATTGATCCGGGTCAGATCTTTGTTCTAAGAATTAGATCGAGAGTTGTAGTCGTTCTGTTTTAAATTAATTTGAGGTCGGATTTCAGAGGTTGTTGTCGTCAACATATATTGGGTATGGCATCTCATATCTAGACGTGAGATGTGATATATAACTAATATTGTTTTTATTAACATTGATACGCATGCTCTCTATTGTATGCATTGTGTTTAGTAGCAAAAGTTCTTTGTTGTAGCATTTTGCAGAGATGACTGCCTCATCACAAATTTCTCTGAAGAAATGAGAGAAATATGTGTATTTGAGTATTGGATTGGATTTTCCAGATGGGAAGAGAAATAATAATGGGAAGCATGGAAGGATTCTCGATCTTGCGACTGCGCAAGGGTCATTTGGGTCGACCATGAATGCTGGTTTATTGAAACCCACTGCTACAAATGTTAATTTGGAGATTTGATGGTCTTTTGATCACATATTCAAATGCACCTTAAACAGAAGAAAAGAAAATTATAGTCCTTATAGAATTCCCTAGAAACATATAAAATTACAAATAATTAACCATTAGGGAACCAACTCCCTTCGTAAATCAAAGACCTCTAGGTCTAGTCAAATGTATTTGACTTGGAGTTTGGATGCTCTTGCATCAACGACTCATAAATTAGTGCTTGACCCTTGCAAACATAATGAAAGAAAATGGGGTTATGCATTTTGTTTGGAAAGTAATTCTCCAACTCAAATTTGCCCACGTCCAGAAACACATGCAGTCCCGTATGTTGCAACCAATGATAAAGGATGCTGGGAAACAACTTCTTGACATCAAAGCCTCGAAATTGTCGCTAATTTTGGGGTTGATTGTGGATCCGTGCGAGAGAAGGCCACGTTGTGCCTTCAGAAATGTCAAATACGAAGCCAAGCTCGAAATCGAACCATGAAGCAACGTATTTGTCATTGGATATAAAGACAAAGGGTCAAACTGAATGGAGAAAGGTAATAATTTGCAAATATATGTTTTAAGTCCAGAGGGAATTCCCATGGAAATCGATGTCTGGCAATGCCAGACCCTACAAACCAAAGACTATTTTCCATAACTCAAAATAGGTCACGAGGCAGGTTATGGAGGAAGGATTAGGATCTGTTAGAAACAATATGATGATGCCATTGGAATTTTCACAACAATGTTACTTTAATGTGGATTTGCATAGATTAAATAGAAGGCATTAGTTTTGCATGAGTCCTTTTTGGTGCTTTTTTATGTTGTAGAAATGTTTTGTTCTACATTGCAATTTTATTATATTATGATGTGTTATTGTCCAAGTGTAATTTGTGAAAAATCAAATGAAGGACCAATTACAGAATATATTAGCATGTTTTCAAATTGGTGGTTCTTAATGCATATAAGGACACAAGAACATATCACTAATTTAATTATATATAATCTGTCATAAGATGGTGGCATCTTGTGGAGATAGGATCATCAACTTACACGTTAATTTGGTTATGTGTTTAAGAGGTCATCTTGTATAATTGACTTATGAATATATTCAGTACCCAGACTACCTTCCTAGATAACCAGGGAAGAAAAATGAAGACCTTGTGTTCAATAGATGGAGGTATGTCAATAGGGTGGTTATGTATCGAGACTGACCCATCGCGCTTCTGGAGGTCGAGAAGCGTCAATTTTGCAAATTATGTCAAAGATGGTTTGAACCAGTTATGTTTTAAATGGAGGTCAAGTGACGGATCGAACATGTGGTGGTGAAATAACGATGTTTGCAAGATTCTAGAGTGGATGTGAGCGATGATGAAGACCAACCAGACATAGATTATTATTGTTGTTGTAATATGTGTTTTCAATGTTTTACATGTAAACGTTAAGGGAAGGTGTTGGAAGTAATGCTTCCATGTCATGTGTAGTTGTCATTAGAAGTTACGAGGAGTCAATATAGAAGCTGTTGTTTCCAATGTATGAGTCGTAGTCTTGATCTAGATGTGTCAAAGTCAGTAATTTATGTCTTATATATCTGTACCTATGGGGATTAATAAAATTATTAAGTGTGATTTATTGTGTGCAATCAATCTCTCTCGTTCTCTTTAGATTTCTAGGATATCAAAAGGTTTATGAAATTATGGAAACCAAATTTTCATAAAAGGAAAAATATAAATTGGAAGATTATGGTATCCACATCATTTGATAAGTGGATAAGTCTATATGTGTTGCAATTTCGTCATTTTCATGGGTCGAAAGTTAAATTTGATAGAGAATTACTTAAAACCTTCATGGTCAAAGAATGTATTAGAGATGAAAGGGAAATCAAAAGCTTAATCAAATACTGGTGGTATGATAATGATCCCTTCAAAATAAAGGGGAAAAATTTATAATACATTGAGAGGATGAAAGAAGCTCTGACAATCATTGCCCCCATGCTACGTAGGCTCTATGGTGAGAAATATTGTTTGCAATTCAAAATAGAGGGATTCTATTGTTGACACATTCTATTATATAAGAAAATTTGGTTGTTAAGGACCACCATGCACCTTTCTCATATATGTTCTAGACACGAAAAATTTTAGGGGCTAATATTCACAACTGGGATAATTTTCCATGTTTTTTCCAAAAAGAAGATTCCCTAGTTTCCATTTTTCTAAAAATTACTCCCCAAAAATTTATTTATTTAATTGTTATTATTTTTTTAAAATTTTTGATTTTGATTTATTTATTTTTTTCACCTTTTTCTTCTAAGGTAGGTATCAGCCACATGGGGATTTGAACCTTGAATCTCATGGTTTACACAATATTGGATAACATGCCGACCAATTGATCAATTTATGTCATTAAATGAAAAATTATTTTTAGCTACTATTTATATTATATATACATATATATTTAACATTTCCACATATAGAAATATGCTTATTCTAATTATATGTTTGTTAATTATATATTATGATATACAATGATTACCAATATGAAACATCGTTATCTAAATTTATTTTAAGGTGATACCTACACTATGATTTTTTTATAAAAAAGAGTTATTTGCAGTGCTATTAAAAAAGTAAACATTACAATATAACAAATTGAATTAAATTGATTTATTATTATTTTTTGTTTTTAAATGAGTGGAGGTTGTGCTTGATTATTACTATTTAACAAGTCTTATTATGGACATTACAACATCTCCTCCGTATGGGTTGTAGAGCGCCCCATGTAAATTCATCTACCTCTTCTTCCTTTTCGTGAATTATAGAAAGTTATATTACTTCAAAATAGATTACATGATGATTGCATCCACAATCAGATTGTTCTAATATCAAAAGAGTTGGACTCCTCATAACTTGCGTAGGCCAAATTCTAATCTCCAGGGAGTCAAGACAAGTGAAAATACAACAACTTGGCCCAAATTCCGAGCATGCCATGAACCAAAATCAAGTGTAGAAGAAAAATTCCAAGCGAATGTCCAAAATCCTTACAACAATATCCATAGATAATAAAAAATCAACAGTAATGATCCAAAGAGAAAAGACATAGGTAACACCTTGCAAATGGCACAAATCTTGAACACCTTCTCCAGTAAAAGAAAATGTCAACCACAGTTGTTGCTTTACAAAACCAATGTAGAAGGGAAGCCTGTTATGGATGGTAAATAGAGATATATCAAGGAAAATAAACTGTGACGAAATTTTCACAAAATAAGCTACAAGAGAAATGAGCTATAAGTCACTGCTCACAAAAATAAATAAATGCAAAACCAAGAAGTCTTCAAATACAGCCAACTATCTACATAAGTCCTTGTTGTTGAGAGAAGGAAAACCACTCGTATCCCTAAAACAAGCTTCTCAAGGAAAAGGAAAAACCGTGAAACCATATTTTTAGTCTTGATTAGAGGAAATTATGGTATAGTCTTGAGCACTGCTAATTGGTGGATCAATAGGATCTCTAATAGGGTCCGTGAGATTCCTCAAGGCTGAGTCTGACACCAAAAAAACTCTCCATGCGACTCGTAAAAGAGTCAATGTTGTTAAGACAAAACCTATGATTCCTTAACATATGCCTGATACCTTCCAACCAACAAAACACATTATAATTTTCAACTTGATTGTCCTAGAGAATAAAATGTAACAAAGTATTTATTTTTTGATGCAAGGATAGAGAATGCAAGGAAATGGAGTCTTCTCTTCCTAAATATACCGAGGTTTGAACACGGTTTGGAGCACATTTCAACCCATCACCAATACTTTGTGAATCATAATGATAAGGGCGATCCCTAGATTCTTGAGACTCCAAAGCTAGAATTTATTTACGAACATCAAGAGGGACAAAATCAAAGAAAGTTTCCACTGTGTCAAAGGCAAAACACCGAGATCGTTTAACTCCAACATTACCTATACTGCCTCGTCATCTCACCATTCTCTGACAAGGATCAATACTGGTAGCAGCAAGGGAACAATGCAAATGACCAGTAAGAACACTACAAACGAAATAGCAAGCAAATGGATGAACCATCGCCCCTTCTAAACTAGAGCGAAAGACAACTGGTCGTCGCCCAAACTCCAAACTAGAGGTCCAAATTCAAGTAGGGTTTGTAATTCACCACAATGTAAGGACATGAGACACCACAACCTCCAACGCCATACCAATATTTGGTGAATGTAATAAGAAGGACCACAAAAAAAATTTGCACACCAGGAGAAAATAACAACATAGACAAGGTGGTTCGAAACCTAAAGCGACAATTAAGCTCCTCAATCAACCTAATAGAACCGCAATTCAAAAGCCCAAAGAAATCTAGAGATGGAAACAAGAGAGGTAGGAAAAAGAACCTTGAATAAGTTTGAGTCCTCTATCAACAATACTACTATCCTCTCAACTTTAGTACCACACTGAAAAATGACCTGGTTTCCAATAGCCGTAAGCAATAACTTGACAATGATAAGAAATAGCTCCCCAAAGAGGGCGAAGTTAAATAATGACCACTAGTTCAAACATCAACCCAAGATATTTGGTATATAGGCACAAGACCAAATTCATCAACACCACACCCTCACCAACATAAATTGAATACCATATAACACTAACTCCTCACAAATCCAAATTCATCTTAAATCCAAACTCTTTTAATTAATTTGAAAGCCTGCATACTATATGGAGCCTTCCAAACATGGATTGAAAAGAAAGAAAAAAAGAAAATTAGACTCCCTCGTATGTTACACAAATAATACCTTGGTCAAATTTGCTCAAAGGATCAGATGTGTCAAAAAGATTTCATAAACTACATAACACAAAAAAATGGATTACAGATTGAAGATGTTCGAGGTACCCCCTCAAAATGGACAAAATAATTCCAATGCATAGATATTTTGTAGGGTGCCTAAATCATGGATTGAGAAAAAGGAAAAATAGAAATCCATATGTGTTAGTTAAATAGTGCAACACATATCTAGCGCAATTTTTTCTAAGAAACTACACAACACAAAAGATATCAAGTATGGAAAATGTTTGAATTACACCCTTCAAATTTGATATGTTAGATCAAAGTTGCAACTTCTATTTTCCATCAAGACCACTTCAATGCTTCATAAAATGAAATTATATTATTTACCCTACAAAAGAAATTTGAAACAATATTTGACATATCAATAAAAAAGCTAGGACTCATTGAGTCCCCATGACATCATACTCTAGAGTGGTTGAAAGGATAGAAAAATGCATGGAAAGTTCTCATAAAGCATAAAGGGAAATTAATAGATTTTTGAAATTAAGATTTTTGAGAGGGCAAGAAACCAGATACTTGTAAAAATATATGCTCGAACATTTCATGAGTGTTCATCTTCTTTTTTGGTTTTGAGCATGAATGAGAATGAGATTTTGTAACTGTCTAGTGGTAAAATATAAATATGCTTAGTGACCTTCTCTCCATAGCAACATTTGGAAAATTGATGAAATATCTATGCTATTATGTAATCCTTACCATTCACTATTTTCTAATATTAACTATCTTATTCAAATTTTCACTGTGATTTTCCTTGTCAAATTGGAACCTTTGAAATTTTTGGCAATAACAAAATTATGCTAGAGGTAAACTTTCTTCTTTTAGAATATTTTCTCCAACAATGATTTCTCTTGTGTATTTATTTAAGCGAATGGTTGAAAGTTAAATCAACCATGGTTATTTTCAAATGAGAAAAAACATTATTTACTTAAACCATCAGTGTTGAGAAAAAGCGTTACATCCCGCAATAGCAACATTATTTAGTTGGATTATGTCAACATTTACCATTGCGTGTATTTCGAATTAAAAAACATTATTTTTTATTTATTTTATAGGTAAACATAGAAATAGAAATCCGGAAAGTAACCATAACCAGATGGAAATAAGGTAAGCCCCTTAATTTTGATCTTTCCAATCGCCTGTTGTGCAGGAAGTGCAGTTGAATTCGAGTGCTCTTTCTGTAATCTGAAGTCCGGAGTCATAAACAGATTATAATCTGAAGTCCGGAGTCATAAACAGATTATTTTATACGTAAACATAGAAATAGAAATCCGGAAGGTAACCATAACCAGATGGAAATAAGGTAGGCCCCTTAATTTTGATCTAATAAGGTAGGCCCCTTAATTTTGATCTTTCCAATCGCCTGTTGCGCAGGAAGTGCAGTTGAATTCGAGTGCTCTTTCTGTAATCTGAAGTCCGGAGTCATAAACAGAGCCGACTTTCCAATTTGCAGGCAGCAAATTGCGTCCAGCCTGCCACACCCAACTTCCCTCCGAGCCACCGGTAACCAATAAGCGGAACGACAAGGAAGGGGGCTGGCCTTGCCCATCGAATAAATCACTGTTGGCAATCTCCCAAACTGCACTGTATTTGCGCGGACTCATACTGTACCATCTCCATTGTCCTACCTGCGATACCAGTCAGTCCATTGAGGTTCAGATGGTGTGATTTCATTTAAGCGTAAATTTTTGCAACGTGTTTCTCAATTATTCTATTTCTCTTTTAGGTGGGATTCTAATGTTATTTGTTGATTAAAATTATTAGAAGAGACGAGTGATATGAAAATGACAGGTGGTTACTCACCCGGGCAACTTCAACGGCGGAAATGTCTGTTTGGCCTCCTTCGTACAAAAACTTGACAGCAAGAAAGTTCGGGTACGCACTGCTTTCGTCTACCTTGATAGCCATATTTTGACCTGGATACTCGCATGGGACTCTGCAATAATACGCGCATATAAATATAAATATAAATATTCACACTTGTAACTGCAAATACCATCGATCTTATGGCTTTTTTGTTTGCTTCTGTTTTCGTGCTCACCGTTTATACTCCACGTCCAGGCCAGCCCCCCTGTTCAGAAGCTGCTCACTTTTGTTGGGGCGAGCCAAGCTCAGGAAGGTGGGAGAGTATACGTAAAAATCCGTCCTATCGTCGATTGACATGCCTGTAACCACAACTTTCACCCCTGATTTGGTGCAAAGTGCTGGATCTGTACATCTTATCTGATTTGGTTCAACTCAATTAGCCAAAAGAATTATAATAAACGGTTCCCCCGAGAACATTTGAGGAGATTAGCGTAGGAACTCATATAAAAATTAATTTGATGATTGATCTGAATTTATATCATTATTTTGAAAGCTAAAGCTAGATGATTGAAAATAAAAATTTAAATAAAACCAATTCCATCACACCTGATAGCATGCACCGCATCCTTTTCCGTCCCTATATATTTTGGTACTTGCAGTGGCCACTGACTGCTTTCCACTGTTCATGAGATTTGTTGCATACGGTCCATACTGACATGACGCATCTACAAACAAACACAGGTCAGGTCGTGATGAGATTTTGTAACTTTAAGTAAGGGAGCAACCATTTTAAATTTTATATAAAAAATAAAACAAGATTCATAATTTGAAAGCTTAAAACAAAATTCATAATGAAATTTTACATCCCAAATTATTAAAATAAAACCATACCCGATCCGATGTTTTACATTAAATATATACATTATATTAAATGTGTTAAAATAACTTAGCCATGGAATATCTTCTTTTAAATACAAATGTGTAAGACATTGGTGCACTCCAACACTATTTCGTTTTTACCTAGGCTAAAGTTATTTAAGATCAATAGGATCATTATATTATTTATCATCCATATTGATGCTTTCAAAGTGGAAAAACTTGGACAAATCAACTTGCAACATGGCTGTTACAATAGGCATTTGTGCTTCATTTGTGGCAACCAAGATTTGTTTTTTCAGAATCTGAGATTTCTGTGGAGTGTGCTCGCCTGCTGCCTCCAACTTCTTGTACTGCGGTGCGTTTCTCACTTTGCTGTTGTGGACTGGTTGTATTTGGAACTATAACATATTCAATCTGATTTTCATCGTTCTGTGGATTGTGTGGAATGATTTTTTCATTGATTTATGGATTATTTCCTGGATATTCTGCTTCTTGAAATATGTTGGTGGTTTCTGTGTTTTTTTCTTCTTCTATGTCTTCTGCCCATGTGGTTGAAAACTGCCATCCTTTCGGCTTTGGTGGCTGTCTTTTTTTCCTGTCTTTTTTGTTTTGTGGGCACGCATTTTGTAGATGTTCAGTTTGACGACATATGTGGCATTTGAAGGCAGTGTTTTCATAATGAAGTGGTTGGGCCCATTTCTTTTCGTTGTGGAGTAAGAGAATGTGGTCAGGTAATCCTTGACTGAGATTTACCTCCACACAGATCTTGGAAAATGTGTAGATATCCTTGGAAAGGCGCTAACTCTCTACTTTTAAGAATTTCCCCAATGCATTGCCAATGCCTTCTAATACTTTGATGTGCTAAAAGTGTAGAGGTAGGTTATATAACTTTACCCACACAGGAATTTTGGAAACCACCATGGTGTTTGGGTCAAATTCTGGGAATCAAGATGTCATAAAGGGGCCATCATTACCCCAGAACAATGGTCCCTCGTTCAATGCATATTCCCTGTCATTTACTGTGTCGAATTTGACAATAAAAGATCCTTTTGAACAGAGGTGGATATCACAATTTTCTATCCATATGGAGTAAATCCATTGACGAAGGCTTACAGTTTGGGCCAAAAACCATTAAACCTGCATATCACTGCTTTAGATAAATAATCAGCCTGTATTTCATTTACCACAAGTACAACAATTGTTAATGCAGGATTTTGAGTTGTCTGCTCGACGTTGTAGGCATCAGGAGTTGTAGCTTGCTGTTCTGTTTGCACTTGAGGTTCCATCTTCCCTTTTACTGCATCTTTGAAGGAAACAGGTCCTTTTGTGATTGTGCCGGAGTAGCCGCTGCGGAGTCTTGTGCTAAGGCAGATGGTTGAGTCATTGAGTATGTCATAGTATTTTAGTTTGCGCTCCTCCTACAATACTTTTCCTGTGTATGTCAGGAGTTGTTTGCAAGGTGGGATACCCGTCCTGTCTTGTATCCTCTGTTTGAGTGTTTTTATCTTCTCCCATCTCCCTATCTTAATGCACACTGTGTTCCCTTCCATAGATTTGATAAAGAGGGTACTTTGTTTGCCTTCGAGTAGTTCAAGAGTAGCTGCTTCAGGATCCAATGTTGGGGTGTTTACCTGTTCCGGCACAATCGTCGCGGCTCTCTATTTTTTTGGGTTGTTTCCTTTACGTGCTGCATCAGTCTGCTCTGCTCCATCGGTTACGTGGTCAACCTTAGATGTGGTCTGGTTGTATGCAGCACCCGATCCAGATCTGGGCGTGTCCTCCAGCATGGGTGGGGTAACCTGGGACTAGGTCCAACAGGGTGGGGAGACTGAATCCTCTCCGGATCTGATGGCGGGACATGCTGCATAATAGAGGGTGGGCTCTAGTGTCTCTTTTAGCAAATTTGGTGTGGGGTCATTCTGGCCCAGCGCTACAGCGACTGCCAATGCCATTGTTCCATTTTCAATGATCTCAACAACCCTTCTCCACCTCCCAGATTGGAAATGCCAGACAAGTGCAGCGTATCGTAAGTAAGGTTTATGAATAATGTGCATGTAAGGCAATACTGCCTCATCCCGTGCTGGGCTGCCAGATCTAGCACTACGGATGCCATATCTAGCATTCTGAGTGCCGAAAATCCCTAGATCTTATGACTGATACGCTGAAAAAACAATGGCTGTATAAACCCTTACCATTTCTTTCATATGCGCACAATTTTTCGCTCACCTTTTGCTTGTCAGGCCGCTCAGATGGCCGTCTCTGCATCCCATCACCATCTCTCGTGGATCTGATGCAATATTTTCCTACCTCTTGTAGTTCTTTGTGCTCAAAGGTAACGGTAGACTCGTAGATCTCCGGAGGATTCGAGCCAGCAGCCACTCTGCAAGAGGTGCGAGCGTCCTGCGGCAATTGAAGCTTGATGTTGCCATCGCAGTAGCTTGTTGAGATCCACGTTCTTCCTGCTTCCTGGTTTTAGAGCCGCTTCAATTGTAAACCGGAACCCTTTTCCGTTCGAAATTATTCGATATGAAAGAGATTATGAGGTTTATTAATGTGCATGTAATAATTGAACTTTGGGTTTCACACTTTGACAATAACCATAAATAAATTTATGATTTTATAGATGGAAATTGCAAGTTTTTCCTTGAATTGATTTGATTATAGAATTAAAATTTAAATAAGATTCATTAAATTTGATTCTAGATAATATAATATTTTAGATAATAATTTTGCTATGTTTAATATGGTATTCCTTTTAATATGTAATTGTTGAGTTTACCAAAAAGAGATAATTTGATAATGGAATGAACGTTTAACTGAACTAAGTTAAATTTAATTCTAGATACTCTAGTATTTTAATTAATAACTTCCCTATGAATTAAATGGTTTGAGTTTTAATATATAATTGATGAATTTTGGCTCCAAGCTATCTTTGAAAATTGTTCTTGAAGTAATGCTTCCATGTCATGTGTAGTTGTTATTAGAAGTTACGAGGAGTCAAACTAGAAGGTGATGTTTCCAATGTATGAGTCATAATCATGATCTAGATGTGTTGAAGTCATTAATTTATGTCCTATATATTTGTACCTGTAGTGATCAATAAAATTATCAAGTGTGATTTGTCGTGTGCAATCAATCTCTCTCGTTTTCTTCAAATTTCTAACTGGGTATGAGAGCTAGATTTGGCTTGAATCCCTAAGGGAGAGCGAGGAAGATGTGGAAATTTTGATAGTTAATCCAATATAAATAATTAATTTAGGGTAAAGTGTGTGCAAGTACATAGATTTAATAGTGTGTGAGTGTTTCTTTTCTGTTGCAATATTGTTGTGTGTGTGTTTTCTATGTGAAAGCTGCATGGTTGTCTGGCAGAGCTTGTGGACCTGCGTACAATTTTATGAGGATCCATTCTATCTAAGTTTGATTCATTGATTTGTATACATGGTCAATCTGGAAAAAGATGGCTCACTAAAATCGATGTGGTAGAGCTGGGAAAATATGGGATCAAGAAATCAGGACGCAGTGTTTGCATGGATTAAGAAGCACATAAATATTTTTATGGATCACATTGGCCAAGGGAAAAGCATATAATATGATCGGCTGGACTTGATCATAAGTGGAAAATCTATTTTAATTAGAATATTTATGGATGCTAAATCTGAAAGGTCTGTTGAGGAGGCTTCGACGATTTAACCACTTTTTGACTTCCTTCTGCGCTTTGGAATTTGCAAAGTGAGGGATGCATATAGCCTTGTGGGGGAAATATAGATAGCAATGAAACAACTCTCATTTGTCACGGTTGAAGCTTATTGATCCGGGTCAGATCTTTGTTCTAAGAATTAGATCGAGAGTTGTAGTCGTTCTGTTTTAAATTAATTTGAGGTCGGATTTCAGAGGTTGTTGTCGTCAACATATATTGGGTATGGCATCTCATATCTAGACGTGAGATGTGATATATAACTAATATTGTTTTTATTAACATTGATACGCATGCTCTCTATTGTATGCATTGTGTTTAGTAGCAAAAGTTCTTTGTTGTAGCATTTTGCAGAGATGACTGCCTCATCACAAATTTCTTTGAAGAAATGAGAGAAATATGTGTATTTGAGTATTGGATTGGATTTTCCAGATGGGAAGAGAAATAATAATGGGAAGCATGGAAGGATTCTCGATCTTGCGACTGCGCAAGGGTCATTTGGGTCGACCATGAATGCTGGTTTATTGAAACCCACTGCTACAAATGTTAATTTGGAGATTTGATGGTCTTTTGATCACATATTCAAATGCACCTTAAACAGAAGAAAAGAAAATTATAGTCCTTATAGAATTCCCTAGAAACATATAAAATTACAAATAATTAACCATTAGGGAACCAACTCCCTTCGTAAATCAAAGACCTCTAGGTCTAGTCAAATGTATTTGACTTGGAGTTTGGATGCTCTTGCATCAACGACTCATAAATTAGTGCTTGACCCTTGCAAACATAATGAAAGCAAATGGGGTTATGCATTTTGTCTGGAAAGTAATTCTCCAACTCAAATTTGCCCACGTCCAGAAACACATGCAGTCCCATATGTTGCAACCAATGATAAAGGATGCTGGAAAACAACTTCTTGACATCAAAGCCTCGAAATTGTCGCTAATTTTGGGGTTGATTGTGGATCCGTGCGAGAGAAGGCCACGTTGTGCCTTCAGAAATGTCAAATACAAAGCCAAGCTCGAAATCGAACCATGAAGCAACGTATCTGTCATTGGATATAAAGACAAAGGGTCAAACTGAATGGAGAAAGGTAATAATTTGCAAATATATGTTTTAAGTCCAGAGGGAATTCCCATGGAAATCGATGTCTGGCAATGCCAGACCCTACAAACCAAAGACTATTTTCCATAACTCAAAATAGGTCACGAGGCAGGTTATGGAGGCAGGATTAGGATCTGTTAGAAACAATATGATGATGCCATTGGAATTTTCACAACAATGTTACTTTAATGTGGATTTGCATAGATTAAATAGAAGGCATTAGTTTTGCATGAGTCCTTTTTGGTGCTTTTTTATGTTGTAGAAATGTTTTGTTCTACATTGCAATTTTATTATATTATGATGTGTTATTGTCCAAGTGTAATTTGTGAAAAATCAAATGAAGGACCAATTACAGAATATATTAGCATGTTTTCAAATTGGTGGTTCTTAATGCATATAACGACACAAGAACATATCACTAATTTAATTATATATAATCTGTCATAAGATGGTGGCATCATGTGGAGATAGGATCATCAACTTACACGTTAATTTGGTTATGTGTTTAAGAGGTCATCTTGTATAATTGACTTATGAATATATTCAGTACCCAGACTACCTTCCTAGATAACCAGGGAAGAAAAATGAAGACCTTGTGTTCAATAGATGGAGGTATGTCAATAGGGTGGTTATGTATCGAGACTGACCCATCGCACTTCTGGAGGTCGAGAAGCGTCAATTTTGCAAATTATGTCAAAGATGGTTTGAACCAGTTATGTTTTAAATGGAGGTCAAGTGACGGATCGAACATGTGGTGGTGAAATAACGATGTTTGCAAGATTCTAGAGTGGATGTGAGCGATGATGAAGACCAACCAGACATAGATTATTATTGTTGTTGTAATATGTGTTTTCAATGTTTTACATGTAAACGTTAAGGGAAGGTGTTGGAAGTAATGCTTCCATGTCATGTGTAGTTGTCATTAGAAGTTACGAGGAGTCAATATAGAAGCTGTTGTTTCCAATGTATGAGTCGTAGTCTTGATCTAGATGTGTCAAAGTCAGTAATTTATGTCTTATATATCTGTACCTATGGGGATTAATAAAATTATTAAGTGTGATTTATTGTGTGCAATCAATCTCTCTCGTTCTCTTTAGATTTCTAGGATATCAAAAGGTTTATGAAATTATGGAAACCAAATTTTCATAAAAGGAAAAATATAAATTGGAAGATTATGGTATCCACATCATTTGATAAGTGGATAACTCTATATGTGTTGCAATTTCGTCATTTTCATGGGTCGAAAGTTAAATTTGATAGAGAATTACTTAAAACCTTCATGGTCAAAGAATGTATTAGAGATGAAAGGGAAATCAAAAGCTTAATCAAATACTGGTGGTATGATAATGATCCCTTCAAAATAAAGGGGAAAAATTTATAATACATTGAGAGGATGAAAGAAGCTCTGACAATCATTGCCCCCATGCTACGTAGGCTCTATGGTGAGAAATATTGTT